>JAVSBS010027170.1:0-42995 GCA_033124195.1 Coracias cyanogaster | reverse complement strand
TGTTATCAACACCCTTCTAGCTCCCAGCACAAAACACTGCTGCTATGTGGAAAACCAGCTCAGCCAGACCCACTACACCTTTGTTTAAGGGGAAAAAAAAAGTCTATAATGAAACAAGTGAAGGTGTGTTGGTAAACTAGAGAAAGGACCTTTTGGAAAGGAAGGCTAGTGTGGCTTCTCTGACCTCTGCAGAAGCTGTTCTGCAGCTGGACAGCTTTGAGGACAGACCTTCCTAATGTCTGACCCTGCTTGAGCCTTTGTAATAGGTGCCCTCCTATGTGGGCACAGTGCTTTCTGGGTCAAGATCCATATCTGCTTTATGCCACTAAATCTTAATCCCCTATTTGGCTTTGAAATTTAGGACCAGAGCCTTAAATTGGCATTAGAAGCTGACGGGAATATGTCAGGCCTTTCCCGGGTTTCTGTCACTGTGTACCCTTTAGGTCAATAAGGAGAGCAGTGTAAAAGATCAGTGTTAGCCTGTGCTTTCATTAATTTAAAGGTTCATGAATCTTTGAGCTGCCGGATGGTGCTGGCACTGTCTCTTTGAGAAATCGGCCATTAGTAACTATAACTAACCGGGTAAAGAGAGTTATAATCAAAAGTAATGGACCATGAAAACTGTCTGGTTTGGAAGTAGTGAAACTACTGTTAAGACTTAGAAGGTAAGTGGACTGGGATTGAGGGGGAGCCTAATTGACAGGCAAGAGGATTTCCTCTGCCCTTTCTTTAACTCTTTCACAGCTAGAGGCTTTGGTGGATCCAGCAGTAACAGTAGTCACTTCTACAACTTCAAACACCCAAGAACTACTAAAGTGTTAAGTAAACCGTGCCATGATCGGACTAATGGCCATGCTGAGGGTCTGTAATCTAACGAACATTAAGTGTGAGGAAGAAGCTAAGTGTGGAAGACATCAATAGACATGGCATAAATGCCTGAAAGAAAACGCGGATCGAAATGAGAAGCAGCAGGAGAAATGAAGCCGTGTAGAGCTCTTACACAGGGACTGGGAGTTTCTGGGAAAGAGCTTGGTTGGAGGTGACTGGGCTCTTCTGCCACTGAAAAAACAGAGGTATGAGGGCACATGAATAGTTGCAGACAGGAGGAGGAAAGCAGGAATGTTATTTGTACTAAAACTGAGGAGACAGTTATATTTTTTTTTTTTGTCAGCAATAGCTAAAGGTCAGCAATAAATCTTCAAGAGTTTCTGTTATTTCCATATTTATTCAACGCTGTGATGTCCTGCCACTACGTTTAGATGTCTTTGACACTATGTCATGAATTATTCCTTTTTTTTTTTTTTTTTTCCCTGACAGTTTCGAGTGTTCACTGCTCCCTTCCACAAGGTAGGCTTCGCAGATTTCTGGCTGGCTGATCAGCTCAACAGCCTGGTCGTGATACTCATGGATCTGGAATACATGATCTGCTTCTACAGTTTTGAGGTTCAGTGGGAGGACACTGCGGGACTTCTGGCAAATACAGGTAGAGTAATGCTGGCAACCCATGTGAACATGGTCAAAATGACCTGAAAAACACCGAGCAAGGCACCTTCATAATCATCTATCTGTTCTGAAGTGGGCTGCCAGTGACAGAAGAAATCAAGTAATTGGCATTTCTTGTAAACCCAGCGTTAGAGAGATTCTGCCCTTTCTTTCTTCCATCCAGAGAAATGGAATTTTGTGTCTGTATTCATTGCCTAATCCAGTCATTTGGCCTGATGTGTATATTCATCAAAGAATTTAGGCACAGCACTTCTTGATTAGAAGGAGAAATCAATTTTCCTGGCATTGTTGTTTTATTTCATAGTGGCTTAACCACATTTTTGCTTTCAGCCTATCCCTGTTGCTCAGCATGAAAACGAGTTGCATGAGCTTGTTAACCACAATTTTCTGTGCTGTAGCCTGTTTCTTACAGGCTCTGTCACAGTACCCTAAAGCAAAAGGGGATGAAGAAACTTCCTTGGAGCTTGTTAGTGCCACCCTTTATTCAATCAGAGCTGATGCTGTGATGCTGGGGCTGTGTGTGCTGTGCTCCTCCTCTCCTTTCTAGCCAGAAGAGCTGCAGAGCTGGCGTATGAATTTTGACTGTGGCCTTCCCGGTGGCAAAATAGTACCTGTCTCCTCCTGGACTGGGCTGTTGTCTTTCCATTTTGAGCAGTGACTGCTGGCAAATTGTGTTGTCTGATGGTTTTGACACTTGCTGAAAGAATTTACAGTATGCTTCGATAAGCATCAGTGTTCGCTTTGTTCTTCCAATCTGTCTTTGTCTTCCCTTTAAGACAGCGATGCAAGTAACTAAATATTTATTTATTAAAAATAAAATACAGCATCTGAGTGGGTAACAATTTGTCCTCTTCCAGTCCAAACAGTGGAGTGATAGAGGGCTTTGGGATAAATATCAACTAATAACTTGTCTTCATTAGTCTGAATAAGACACAAATGTTTGTTAGTCAGTGGAGTGTATGGTTTAGCTGTGCTGAGCGAGACAGCGTAAGAATATGGTGTGTTTGGGGGTTCTGGGCAAAGTCGAGATTTTCCTGGTCATTTCCTCAATTAAAAGAAGGCTTTCAAACATTGGGGTGGGACACAGCGTCATGTTGGTGTAGTTGCCTCTTCACCCCAGTTCTTTAAGCCAGGGCTTTGCTTTTAAGAAATGAACAAACCAACCCAAACGTGTACTGAAATATGTTTTTTCCTTTTAAAATATACAAGAAAAATGTGTCAAGGACATCTTGGGCAGCGTAGCCTATTTGAGCTGTCCTGCAGAGTTTGGAAATGCTCTCTCATTTATGCAAAAAAATTCAGTGTTAAAGGCCTTTAGTAATTCCATCTTTAATTTGATTATTCACAGTACTGCCAGCAGCACAAAAGGAATCTAGAAATAGATTATTTCTAATCTTCCTGTGTGTTAATTGTACTGGCAGCAGTGAAAGAGTTAGATGATGGTCTGGCTGGATGTGTTATTGATGTCATGTCACCTGAATACCTCTGAGATTAAGCCAAGGGCTTCACGACACTTTTAGGTGATGAGTTGCCTGCTGTTCTCGATGCATGTGTGTCTAAGCATGGGGCATTGATGGGGAATTGCTGTCATGTCAAGGGATATTGCTCTTAGAGGAAGGTAGACAATAGGACTTCTTAAACTTACTGACTCTGTGTCCTTGAAACTTTTTTTTTTGCAGATAATCAGATTTGTTACAGCTACTCCTACGGAGTGAGAGCAGTTGTCCAGTGCATCCCTGCTTGGTTGCGATTCATCCAGTGCCTGCGCCGTTACCGTGATAACAAACGGGCCTTTCATCTGGTTAACGCTGGAAAATATTCCACCACCTTCTTCGTGGTGACATTTGCAGCCCTCTACAGCACTCACAAAGGTATTAGATATTTTGGAAAATCCTTTGCAAGTCGTGGCATTTGCTTTTCACATAGAAGCTTGGAACCTGGCATCCCATTGAAGCATGAACTTTTGTCTGTTGATACCTGTGAAAAATCTCAGTGGAAAGGCAGAGGCCTTGCAAAGATAATTTTAAGACTTAGGTATTTTTCACATATCTGATCTGCTTAGAACCGCACTTGTGGAGCGTGAGAGAGAGTTCTCAGGTCTCTCTATTGATAGGAGCAAACAGAAATACCTGTCAGTTTTTGCTGTGAAGGAAAGTTAAATGGGAGATGTATAAGGGAAGGGATAACACAGGAAATGCTTCACCCTTGGCATTCATGAATAGCTAACTTGGATCATCTAAATAAAATCGATCTACCATTCCTGAATGTGAGGAGATGTGCACAGTGCTGGGAAAATGCCCTCTCTGGATTTTCCTGTGTGTTTTTATCCATGTTTCTTCTGCAGCTAGTAGGGAGCTGTTTCCAATCCATTTAACTGCAGATTGAGCTCTGATCCCTGAAGTTCCCCATCTCCCTGGAAACGACAATTACTCGATTCTGCTCTTGTTCTGAGGGAAAAAGCTTTTAGTTTCTGCACTTCAGGCAGTCGCCCTGCCTTTCATTGTTCTGAAATTCTAAAAGCTGTATTATTTTATTTGAAAATATGTCTTATGTATCTCCAGAAATTGGTGTCTACACGCACTCGTGAGCAATTACATATTCTGAAATACAATTATGGCAGGGCAGGGAGAAGTGTTCAAGGCATGCTTCTAGTAACATGCTGGTTTTCTGAACGGGTGGCAGGGTTATTAGAAGCCTTCCAGTGGCCACAACATGGCTTTGTGGATGTAAATGGGCCTAAAGTCATCGCGATACCATTTCTCAAGCCTTGCATTTTAATGTCAGGGAAGTGCGTCAGTGTGAGCTGGCTGAAGGCTGCATCTCAAGCAGTTGGTATCTGGAGGTACAGGCAGCCTTGGCATGGGAGCATCCATGGTGAATGCAGCGCCTGGGCCCTCTGTGCATCTCCTCCCTGCTGCCATGTCCCTGGAGCTTGTTCCCCATTTAACTTGTTTGCTCAGTGACATTCTGTAGCTCTTCGGCTCCAGCCCTGCAGTCCAGTTAGTCACCACCGCCAAACCCTGAAATGAGACAAATACAGATTGCCTGGCTACACTCCCTGCTTATATGCTTTTATATACAATGCCTGCTCTGGGGAGGCTGACTAATGCTCTTCCTTCCCTTGGGGGATCACCCTGGCAGAGCCTTCTGTGGGAAGGCTGGGATAGGTTTGGAACCAAGAGGAAAACCAGCATCTCTCAAAATGTCCTGTTGCGGAATTTGACCTCTTTCTGCTCCTCTTGAAGCTTGCGACTGCACCAGTACTACTGACCCTTGTTCTTGTTGCTGCCCATATGTAACTGTTTGCTCTTCAAGTCTGGTAGGGAGTGGATTGTAATGAGGTGTTTACAAGCCAGGTATGGCGCTTGTTCCAATTGTTGAGAGAGATTCCTGACTCCCAGCTTTTGTCCATCCAGTTTTGTCAGTGGGAGTCGATAGCATGTAGCTGTTGGTATTATACAAAAAAAAATTTAGAAGCTTTGTGGCCTTTGGAAATTACACGTTAGCACAGATTCTGTAAATGTCACGGTGCCTGTGCTTGTGGTGATTTTCAGAGGGCTGCTGAAACACCTTGCCCTGTCTTCTCAGCCCTGTAGGTCTGCTCCCATCCTGCCATAAATACACTCTCTAATGTGCTATACCTGTTAAGAATCCAATTTTATTTTTGTGCTTTACATAGATTCTTAGTTCTTTTTGAACTTGGAATCAGATGGCCTGTCATCAAGTTGTTATGGTGTTACTGTTGAAAATAGATGCACTGCTCGCCCACACCTTCTGTGTGTCTGCTGAAGGAGAGCCCAGACAAACACCCATCTTTTACCTACAAAACATCTGTTGGGGACTAGATACTTGTTTTTGAGGAAGCAAGCGCAGCCCAGAACAAGTGGAAAAATTGGTGAAGGGCCTTGCTCCTTAGACCTGCTCTACACTGCAGTGACTTATGAACCTGTTAATTGCTGTGCTAAGAAGAGTTTTATTTAAACAGTCTTTCATGCCTGTGTGAGGAAGCTTGTGACTTATCCCTCTGGAATGACAGCCTTTGGCTGCTGGGACAAGAGGGTGATTGGTGGCCTTTTCTTGGGAGGTCAGGTAATGTACACCAGTGCGTGTTCTCCACTTGGGACTCCTGGGGACTTCGGCCCTCTGGAAAGGTTTGTCTTCCCCCCTTCATTTGAATAGTTTGTAGGTTTTTAGCCTGTGTCTGCCAAATGTGTGAAGATGGACTGTACAGGAGGGTGTGTTGGCATTGAAAGGCAGCGAATTCATACAGAGTGCACTTGCAGCGTTCTTGTGCTGTGTTTTCATGTGCATGCAGGAAAACAACTCAAACTAAACAAATGTTCAAACACCATCCTATTATGTCAAAGTGGTGTGTCCTGCTTCTAGTCATATGTGGTCCTCCTTTCTCCAAAATCCCTGTGGCGAAGGATCCCTGCCATAACACAGTGTGCTGTGGGCTCTTGATGGGTATCACAGTTTCCCCAAAGTACCGCTGTTTAATAATTCATGTTCCTCAGGCAGTGCATCGTTCTGATTCTTCCCTCAGAGAAGCCATTTCTTTACTTTTCTTCCTTTTGATTTAGGTGCACAAGCAATTTTCTCTGCTAATTGCAGACGGGATGTTAGACTGGTAAGATATCCAAGTGAATTCTGTTAGGTTTTCTCTCCCAAACTTGCAATCCTGTTGTCCTGGGACTAGACTAGTTTTACAGAGTTAACTCCAAGCTATCATCCTGATACTCAGATGTCATCTGAGTTAGTGAAGCTGATGTGAGAGCAGCTACCCCGCAACACAAGGCAGCGGAGCAGGCTGCACCTGGGTGGCCAAGCGCTGACTCAAGCCACAACCGTGTTGCAGGGACAGCAGCAGCAACCCAAGGGCAACTGTTGCTGAGCTCCCAAAGGAAAAACTCTCAGTATTTTTATATCACTCAAAGGAATGGGAAGCGAGGCCATGTTCTGTAAACACAGTCCTGCAGGGTATGTTTGCACAGGCAAATGAGGCATATCTGTAACTCTAAGCTACCTAGCAACCAGAGCGCGTGCTGCAGGGTCCTGCCCGCTTGCCACACAGCCGAGCAGGAGCCTCTGGCCCTTCACAGCTCTTTCCTACCCCTGCTTTGCATGGGTTCAGCGCTGACATTAACTTCCCTGGCAGTGCTGAGCAGCTTTCCCCAGGCCTAGCCAACAGAATATTATATTGCCTTATTTAATCCCTGTGGAAACCTACATGCTGCTGGGGAAGCAAATGATTAAGCCTGAGCCTGCAGCAGAATGTTTCCCCCAGGCACAGTGTTATTTTGGCACGCAACTACTTTTTGCCGTGTTTTCACTCTGCCAAAAGCAGATGTGCTTTCATTGACACGTGCACCAGTATAGCTGCTTCTGCTTCAGTCCACATTATTGTAGCGTTTCACGGGAGTCCCCTCTTGTGTAAAGTATACTTGCATTTAAGAAGCTATGCTGGTGTACCTGCCTTGGCTTCCATCCTCACTCAGACCCGGTTCAGGCTCTGTAAGGTAGGATTGGTATATTTAAGTGTTCAGCTCTTAGGAGAAACAGTGCAACTGGAGTCAGCGTACTACTCTGAGTGCCGGTCATTTCTTAAGCTTTACGTGTGATATATGCCACAACTTAATTCTTTGTAAAATGAGTCGCATCCTATTTTGCTCCTGTCAGTTTTCTCTTCCTGTGATGTCTTTCAATCACACGGTGTCATCTGAAGTATTTGGTTCACCTAGAATATAGATTTGGCTTCTGTGCTTGCAGAACTGAGTGTCTTGAGTGCTGTGTACTCTTCCATTGTTTTCTTGTTCTGTGGGATTTTTATTTCAGCATGAGCATTTGTGCATTTGCCTTGTTTTTTTTCAGGAACGTGTTACTGAGCTTGAGCACAAGTACTGGGTTCAAGTTGGCTATGTGACATTTTATCATTTAACTGAAAGGAAAGATGGTTTATGCAAGTTTTCATGGTCAGTTTCATTTACACACCTTATTCAATGAAATCCTTGTGGTGTGCATAGTATCCAGCTATTTGTTAACCTCTGAATTATTCTAAAGTTAATCCATGTGGCCTGGAAACTTGAGTAAATGTCTGTTCTTCTAAACCATTCCTGGGGCCTTTCCGAGTACTCCAAATAAGACTGCTGAACTGTAGCTGGCATTGGCTTGGAAGTGCCATAGGTTCATCTAAGATAATGTAACTGTCACTTTCTCATTAACCAGCCCAGGAAATCTGCAGTAATTAAAAATACAGAAGTTAGCTAAATAGGGCTGTCTCCAAAGAGTTGTGCTTCTGTCAGTGTTCTCACCATTGCTTCAGAAAGTCTTTTCTGATGGTAATGTATAATGATGGAAAAGGACCTGGGGGTGCTGTTGGACAGGTGGCTGAACATGAGCCAGCAGCGTGCTCAGGTAGCCAAGAAGGCCAAGAGCACCCTGGCCTGTATCAGAAATGGTGTGACCCCTGGACTCGGCACTCGTGAGACCGTGCCTTGAGTACTATGTCCAGTTCTGGGCGCCACAGTATAGGAAGGACATTGAGGTGCTGGAGCGGGTGCAGAGAAGGGCAACGAAGCTGGTGAGGGATCTGGAGAATGGGTTGAATGAGGAGCGCCTGAAGGAACTGGGATTGTTTAGCTTGGAGAAGTGGAGGCTGAGGGGAGACCTCATTGCTCTCTACAACTACCTGAAAGGAGGTTGTAGTGAGGTTGGTGCTGGTCTCTTCTCCCAGGTAACCAATGATAGGACAAGAGGTAATGGCCTCAGGTTGCACCAGGGGAGGTTTACATGGGATATTAGGAAGAAGCTCTTTCCTGAAAGAGTGGTTAGCCATTGGAACAGGCTGCCCAGGGAGGTGGTGGAGTCACCATCCCTGGATGTGTTCAGAAAACGAGTAGATGTGGCACTTCGAGACATGGCCTAGGGGTCAGGGAGATGTTTGACAAAGGTTGGACTAGATGATCCTAGAGGTCTTTTCCAACCTAAATGATTCTATGATTCTATACTGTATTTCTTTTTTAAAGCCACAATAAGAGAAAACTGTGAAACTCTTTGCCAAGGAATAGAGATGTGAACTGTCAAGGCAAAAGTCATCCTTCGATTAATGGGCTTTTGCAGGAAGGTTGTGGACCATCCCTTACTAATAGAGAGGTTCTGCCAGGTCTGACCAGATGAAGATGAATGGGAAATATGCTGCATTTTGAAAGCACGATGGAAGATTCCCAGGTCTTATAATTGCTGCCTGCTCCTCATTAATCATGATGGCTTCAGCTGTTATTAGTGGTGATACTGGCTGGTGTAGCCAGCTCCCCAGTGGAACAAATCTCTGGTTCTCCCATGGTCTGTCCCAGCACAGCTCCCCTGGGGAGGGCTGTGACTTTCCAGGGGAAGGGTGGTGATGCACAGCAAGAAGGGGGAGAGGATGGTGGGAACATCACGCTGCTGCACTGGAAGCCCCAGAAGGATGCCCAACTGCACCTTAGCTCTGCTTTTCTCTGCTGGCTGAAGGACTGCCAAGTGGGTTGTGCCACTTAGCCCTTGTCACTACCATGTTAGAAACTGCAGGGTGCAACCCCTCTGAAGGGAATTTGCTGGTAGGTGGAGCAATAATTCACTGTGATCCTAACTGGTTACAGCAGGAGTGGAGGACAAGGTGGTGTGAGAACTGGGACTAAAATGGCTTTTACAGAAATCGGACATTGGAGCAACAGCTTATAGTGACTCAGCTGAGAAATGTCATTGCATTTCTAGGGAGTGGGGCAAGGCAAAATGAGTGGACATACAGAATTCAAGTACAAATATTTTTTCTTAAGTACAGAACTTAAAAAACAACAACAAAACATTCCCAAAACAATGAAGCAAGTAGCATTTGTGAGATCCTGCTCCCTAGCTTATCCCTTTTGTGTCCATACAAGATCTCCTATCTCTCCCCCTCCTCAGCACTGGAAGAGCTGTCAGCACTGTGACAAGCTAGATCATTTGACTTAAGTGTCACAAGAGCCTCATAGAGTGCTTCGATTGACCTCTTGAAGTAAAACAAACTTTGTAATGGGATTAACTGGCTTTTTTCTTAATACTTGCTGCTTTTCTGCAGCTTGCCTTAGCACACCATATTAGCAACTCCATCAGAATGATTATTTGGAGCCAAAATATGCAATGTCTGACACATTGCTGTGAGCTAGGATGAGTTTGTCTGAAACCTTGTCATCCATGCCCAGGAGGTCTTCAGTAATGAGTTGTGTTCATTAGCCAGTCTTTCTGATCCTTTCCATCAGCCACGGCAGTGTCATTAACAAAGAACTGGAGGCATTGCCATGGGCAAACATTTCCATCCTGGCCTCTGACCTCCTCCCAGTTTTGACGTGGGTATCTGCGGCACCCTGAGCAACCCCGGCTTCTCCACGCTAGCTTGTTAGCTCCTCTAATTGCTTAGGCACCCAACCTGGTGATGGTGCTTCAGGAAGGGTGAGGGAGCACCCCAGCAGGGCTGCGGCAGGACCACTGCAGCCCAGGGTGGAGGTGCCAGCAGGAGGTCACTCACCACCAGCCTGCAGTAAGGAAGTGGGGAAGGTGAGATGAGCTGGGAACCTAGGAGGGGTTATTAGCGATTTCAGGAACTGCGCCCCAAATGTCAGCATAAATGAGGCATAAAAGTCCCAGAGGGAAATCTTCCCATGCTTTGTAGGTCTACAGATGTCAAGTGGGACATTGCTGGTGCTGGCAGCTGCACTGTAGGGGAGAGGCAACCTTGGCACCCTGTTGCTGAGTGATTCATGCATTCACTTCTCAAGATTGCAGCTGAGAGATGAGTTTTAATAGCTGGGATTTGGAAAGTGGACTAGTAGTACCGTTTGTATCAGTTAATACACTTTAGTGTTAAAGGTGACTGGAGAAGCGGGAATACTAATGAAGAAGGTGTAAGTAAAAAGGGTGGCCTACTGATACCTCATTTCGTGAGCACTTAAGAGAGGGAAGCCTGACCTTTTTGTTAATGAAACTTAAAGCAAAGCAACTGACAACATCACAAGCGATTTTACTGTCAAATGTATGCAGGTCTGGTGCTGCACAAATCTAGGAGATGCAATCATCCAACAATATGATTTTTTAAAATTGCTATTATGTTTTGAAGGATCTACTTTTGGATCTCAAAGCACCGTAGAGGTTAGCAGATGACATTGCGTGCTGATCCCTCAATTGTCCAACAAAGGCCCTGATTACTATGCTATTTATTTCTGATTGTGAATCCAGATGTTCTTATTAGTGAGACTGCAAGCAAATGCTCAGATTGGAAACTCCACCCTTCTCAATGTAGCAGTTCAACATATCCCCCAAGAACAACAGTTCTCAAGGGCTAGAGAAGCCACTGGAAGAAGAATCAGATCAAATCTCAGTTGACTGATCTGCTTCCTCCTGTTTGCAGTTAAATCACATTCTTCTGTTTGTGAGATACAAGCAATGTGATGGCTGAGATGACTTGAAATTAGACACGGTCATCTCATTCTACAAACCTGATGTAAACCTGCAGAGTATTTTTAATCAAAACACAATTTTGGGATTTCCCTGCTCTACAAATGTAGAATCTAACTAGAAGAAGAAACGAGATGCTGTCTCCTGACAGTTCTTCAGTGCGCTGTATCTTGCTACTTTGCTTTAAATTGTGCCCGGAGGCTATAGCAGAGGTTTGCAGAGTCTAACAGGAAGGCTGTTCGTAGGAAATGGTTGGTATTTGACAAAGCCCATCAGCACGGGATGGTGAGTCCTCCGTGTGCTCCTCCGGGTTATTTGCCTTTTTACGGCATTAAGTCCAGTGTTGTGTCATGGCTGTGCCATTGATCCCTGTTAAATAGCAGTACGTGCTGCCTGGGCAGAATGGAAACGCCGCTGCTGCTCCCTCATTAAGATGTATAATTACTGAGGGAGTGATAATACCGCACTTCAAGCAGTAAGGTGTTAAGACAAATGCTTTGGGATGTCATTCTGAGGGCAGTTCTTATGCAGATAAGTCACTTCTGGCTGTCCTACCCCCCCTCCCTTTGTGGGCTGGGATGGAGTTAATGGGCATGCATCCCCAGACTAACAGAAAGCCTATGCTCAGTACTCTGGTGTCTGTGCTTGGCTAGCACACTGGAAATACACTTTTTTGGTTTGGTTCTGCTTAAATCTGTGATTGAAAGGCTGATCATCAAAAGAGTCTGAATTTCGTGAGCCTTGACCAGGAGGTTTTTAATTGGCACTGGAGGTAGAGCTGCCCTGGCTGGGTTAGTTGTGTCTGATGTAGCAGGGCTTACCTGGCTGTGTTTCCTGATAACCTCACGCTTCTGACAGCTTTTATCATGGCCTTCACCATCAGCAGCAACCACAGCCAGCTGACACACCAGGAGCGCTTATCGAGGGCAATTGTGCTCTTATCCAGGTCTTCAATAATACATGGCATTGATTTTTGCTGTGTTGAATACTATATAGTGTTTACATTCCCCGGAATAATTCAGCAGGGTAAACAGATAGTATTCTTTGGAAGTAAAGTCAATATTAACCGCATTCGGCATAGTATTTGCTGTCTATTGTTGATGGAAAGCAACCTTTCTCTTGCTTGTTTTTAGAAGAGGCTATAATTTCTGCAGAGTAGTATTGTCTCAGAATGCCAGTCAGATACTGTGTCCCCTGGGGCTGCTTTTGGGATCTGAGATATTGTCTATCAGCAATTTTTGCAGGCAGTAAATTCTGCTGCTGCCTTTGGCTGTTTTCTGGGGCTGTGGCCATTCACAGCTTCAGTTCAAATGTGGAAGCCTTCCATTATTTATCTAGTTGACCTTCTGGAGCAATTTGTAGGTGTATTTGTGCAGAGTATCTACTGCAATTGACTTTTATAGAGTAAACAGGGGATGCTAATGGAAATTCTGTGGTGAAGATTGCAGATGGCACCTGTGCCACACTGCTTCCCATCAACTGATAGGACAAGAGGAAACAGCGTCAAGTTGTGCCAGGGGAGGTTTAGGTTGGACATGAGGAAAAACTTCTTCACGAAAAGGGTTGTCAAGCCCTGGACAGGCTGCCCAAGGCAGTGGTGGAGTCTCCATCCATGGAGGGGTTTCAAAGCCTTGGAAATGTGGTGCTGAGGGACATGTGGTTCCCTGGCAGTGCTGGGTTAATGGTTGGACTTGACAATCTTCAAGGTCTCTTCCAACCAAAATGATTCTGTGACTCTGTGGCAAGTGGAGGTAGGAGAGCACTCAAACAGTCTCTGATGTAGTTGAACACCTCCTTGCTGCAGACATGGTAGTATGACCAAGTACTGAAATCTGCCCATTGGCAGGGAGGGTAAAGCTGCACCTGCAGCTTTATGCACAAAGGTTTTGTGCTGCTGGTGTCTTGTCCTGCACGTGCTGTTTTGAATAACTGTAGCTTAGGAAGTTGCTACCGGTGGCAGTGCTCTTTGGAGCATTGAACTGGAAGGTCTTTCATGCACCTTCTCCTGGGGGGACTGGCTGTTGTGTGGCCAAAGGGTTGCTGCAGCCCATGGAATGTTGATGACTTGATCTTTTTTTTTTTTTCCTCTCTTGGAGAGGCTGAGATCTACCAGGAGGCCAGAGTGCTTCTCTCATCCTGAGACTATCCCACTCTAATGGTTTTTGGTGGTTTCTAGCACATCATTAAACAAAGAAAAAACACAGGATGTAACAGTTCCTGCTTAAATAGACCCTGACATCATCATACATATGCACAGGTCTGTATTGCTTCTGGAAAACTGGCAGGCTGGGAGTAGAGCCTCTGGGCAGAATATGAATGCCTTGATTTTCTAGCCCCGTGAGCAGCCGTGAAGAGGGCCACTAGGACCAGCCAGTGGAGATTGAGATATAATTGCTTGCCTAGAGCGGTAACACATTTCTGTACACCAGTTGAATACCAATGAGGACAGAAGGAAGGAAGGTATCAAACAGAATTGCAGGCAGGAGGAAAGGAGGATAAGTGATTTAAGGAAGGGACTCAAAGGCCAAGGCTAAAGACAATAGGCTGGCTCTGATTAGAGCATTTTACCGGGGAGTGATTTGGTTTTTTAATGAATTTTTTCAGGAGCTGAATGCATTGCAGAGATGCTGGGTGAGAAAGCGAGCAGGGGCAAGCAGCATGACCCCAGGTGCCACTGAAAAGACCCCTGCAAAGACAGGGGCAGGGAAAGGCAGCTGAGACCAGGATAACCCAACTAGAAGCATGCACATCCTCTTGATCTTGATGAGGTTAATGCCACAAGATTTCTTACCTGGGCTTTTTTCTTCCTGATACTCCTCCTTTCTGTAATTGCACATAACAGCCTTTAAGGCAATTGAGGTTTAAGCTGCATGAAACTTTGAAATCACCTTCCCATGCAATTGCCAATGTAAGATAAAGTTTTGTTATCCCCTTATGTAGTTTGAGATGATAGTTATGGGCTAGGCTGTCCCCTCCACGGCTGGAGAACTCCAAAGGAGCACCCAGCAGTGCTGCTGCTTCAATGGTCTTCAGCTTGTATAGCATACAAAGCATAGCTCATACCAGGGATGTGGCTGGAGGCAAGGTGATGGATGGTACTGTCCGTGCTGCGTGCTCCATGCCTGCTCCATGAAGATGTAGACTAAGACTCAGTTTATTTTAATTCTGTCCTTAAGGGGAAAAAAAACCCCAACCCAAACAAACCAGCATGACCTAACCTTCAAGCCTAAGCTATGTAGAAGCATGCAGCCTCACAGGGCAGTTTGGAGTGTTTTAGGTGCTTTGAAAGCACTTAACCCACTAACTGCCTCTGAATTATCGTTTAGGATCTGGTAGTGGAAACTCAACATGGAGATCTAGTGAGCTAAAAATAATGTTGGAAAGAGCAGGCTTAGTGTCTCTGAGTCACTGAGTGTCAGCATCTGCCTTTTCTTCCTGAAATACCGTAGCAGAGGCTTTGAAGGAGCTGATGGGGGAGGACAAAACCTTGCAGCAGAGCCCTAACTGTTAAGCTCCAAAACCCTCACCTCTGTCCTGTTTTGTGGGCAGCTGCACTTTAAAAACAGATGGGAGAGATGGTTTCAAAGCAGCAGCATTAACGTACCTGGGCATCAGGGCCCATATTCTGCAGGATGTCTGTGCCTGCTCCCGGGTGATGTCATGGCTCTCTGCAGTGGCGAGTGACGCGATGCTAGACCCTTCCCTGGGTAAAGCCGAGCCTCGGGAGGATGTGGGTTACTGCTCAGAGGCTTCCATCCTTGCACAAAAGCAGGGAAGCTGGTCAAACAGCAGCAGACCCCACGTCCTCCTCCACTGCCATTGCAAAGCTTCAGTGCAGACAGGCTTTGCTGCATGAGTGGCTTTCATAGGTTTGCTTTAGGATGTGTTTTGAAAGGAGGAGGAGTATGTGTGTTTGACCTGTATCCTGCACATCACGTCCAGGAAGCCCGAAAGGCATGATGGCAACAATGTGCTCTTACACGATGCCTCCTGTTTTCACCTCCATCAATTTTATTGGATTGCTGCATTACATTTATATCACAATTGCTAGAAACAAAAAGGGAAGGAGAGGGCAAATTGCCCTGTTGCTCCCTCTGTGATCAGCTTCAGGGTTTCTGTTGGTTTAAAACTACATGTACAGAAAACAGTGTTGTTAGTGTGGCATCAGGTTTGGACTGAAAACACAATGGCTTTTTTGTACCAGAAGTGTTCTTGGCTTTGTTAGAAAGAATTGGTGAGCGAGCAACAGCAGTGGCTGCACAGAAAGGAGGAAGGACTCCGGCTAGCAGTGAGACATGGAGTGTCGCAGCCTTGCAAAACATTAGAATGTGTTTTATTTTTATGAATGTTATGGCCCAGATTTGCTAATTAAAAGCAAACAGAATTATCAGATCTGGTTTTTTACCCCAGCCAACTGATGGAGGGAAACCTAGAATTGATAGCAACATAACCTTTCCAAGGGGGAATGGGAAACACCTTATCTGCAAAGACATATCCACAGACAAGCAGTCATCAGGCCCACGGTCCTGTGTGCCACAAAGAGGAGCTTTATGTGGGCATTTAATACTCCATACGGAGCCGCCTTCAGGATTTATACGTACCTGCTAGTACATATTGCCTTCTTGCTTGTTTTCCCCTGCCACCACAACCTCTGAAACGGCTAGTGGAAATTCCTCTACTGCCCATCCTCTTCCAGGTTTTTAGTGCACTAATTCATGGTTGTTTATATTTACACAAACTCAAATGTTTTCTTAGAAACCACTTGGCACTGAGCACTACTTTTCCTTTGTACAAGCCTGTGTCTTTTGTGAAGTGTGGCCCTCAGCTTCCACCTGCTGTTCAGAAGCAGAATGGCAGGTCTACCACGAGCTTCCAGGAATTAAAAATATTAGTGCATATTTCAATCCCAAATCCAAAACGTTGGAATGAGATGAAAGTGGAAATTGAAGGACAATATAAAGCTGGTCCTGGTCAGGCTATTGGTTTGATTCCGATTAGCCTCGTTTTTCCCAGAGCTTGAATAAAAGGCGTGTTGTTTCCACTGATCAAATCGGCCAATTTATAGCTGTTTTTTCTGCTTTAAATTGTACAGAAGTGTTTTTCTGTTCTCTTTTTCCAGCTAAAAACCACAGTGACACCCAAGTGTTCTTCTACCTGTGGATTATCTTCTATTTCATCAGCTCATGCTATACCCTAATTTGGGACCTGAAGATGGACTGGGGTCTCTTTGACAAAAATGCTGGTGAAAATACCTTTCTTCGAGAAGGAATTGTCTACCCACAGAAAGTGCGTATATAGCCTGCTCTTATATTAGAGAAGGCTTTCAATACTTTAACAAAACCTGCGGAGTTTAGAGCATGTTGCAGTTGGCCACTGGTGCTTCCTGAATGCTATGGGTTGGGACTTTCTAGCTGGAGAGTTCATTTGTTTCAAAGAGATTATTTCACGCTGTTCACTTTTTCTAGTGGTTGAGCAGCAAATTCTGTATTGGAAAGCCTGAAGAGGGTCTGTCTTCTGTGGAGAACATGTACAATGACCTGTCCTGTTTGTCTATCTTGTTCTTCAGGCATACTACTACTGTGCCATTGTAGAAGATGTGATTCTGCGTTTTGCATGGACCATCCAGATCTCCCTCACTTCCATGCAAATCTTTCCGTATGCTGGGGACATCATTTCTACTGTATTTGCTCCACTTGAGGTATTCCGGTAAGGCTGCTTGACTGAACAGTTCCTTATTCTTTTACATTTATATTACTTGTATAACATCAGCACAGTGGGAAATGCCTTTCTCCTTGGACATGGAAGGTACTGGGTCCTTCAAATGGAAGACTTAGTCTAACAGAAACATTTAATCTGAGCTGAGTGCTGGGTGAAGACCACTGTAAAGGGCTCTGCAGCAATATGAGGTTGGGTCCTTCGTGCTGTGTTTATAGTTTCCTCTGAACCTAGGCCTAATCTTGAGGGTTTTCTTATTACTAAATTTCTCCTTAAAATGACCTTTTTGCAATTTCCAGATGAAATTTCACTTGATTCTCAGGTTTGTAATTATTCTCAAATCTCTGCTGCTTTTCCAAACAGTAATTGGAGTTCTGTATCATTGGTTTGGATCCTGCAAGTTTTCATGGCTCTTTACACACTTGTACTCTAGTTGAAGACCTACCCCAACAATTTCTTGAGATGAGTAAAAGCCCTTGAAGCTGAATCTCTCTTACTTATATGATGGAGGTTACTCAACCTCACTTAATGTAGATGGTGGAGGTTACTGAACCTTGATCACATACATGGTGGAGGTTGCCTTCTGCTTGTAACGCTTGGTACCTCCATGCTGTCCAGCCTAGGGCTGTTATCATTAGAACAATGAATGAGCCTGACAGATCTGTTCCTCTCCAGACAGTCGGGAAGATGTTGTAGCAGGTCCTTCTGTTAGTCGCTGGCTGTTTCTTCGTGCTTCCACCATGTGCCCAGAGCCACTTCGATCAGTGAGAAGAGCAAGTGGTATCCAAGTGCATGTGCCAGTTGAACTGAATTGGTAATTTTCACTTTTTCCTCCACCTAGGCGGTTTGTGTGGAACTTCTTCCGTCTGGAGAACGAGCACCTGAACAACTGTGGTGAGTTCCGTGCTGTGAGGGACATCTCTGTGGCACCGCTCAACGCTGACGACCTGACGCTCTTGGATCAGATGATGGACCAGGAAGATGGCGTACGAAACCGCCGCAAGAACAAGCAGTGGAAGCGCAGCCAGAGCGTGTCCTTGCGCAGACCTCGTCTTGCTTCACAGTATGTTTTGCCTCCCCTCTAGCGCAACAAACCAAATCACACGTTGGAGCTGTTGTTAATGCATGGTGGCCATTTATGGACTAGGCAGTCACAGGAAGGCAGCTAAATAGTCCTTCAAAGGGAGGACAGGTCAAATTACTAAACAAATGTGCCTCTGCTGGGGCATTGATCCATCCTTTACATCATCTTGAGGTTCTGGTAAAACACTGGACAAGGGAGTTCCTTTTACAAGACTCTCCTCCTGCAAAAATAGCCTGTAGCTGTTGCCAGAGGTTATAAATTAAACCTGGAAGAGACGTTCTTTTCCACCAGCCATATCCAGGCTTCAGACCACCCAAGGTTTCATCTATGAGTTCTCAGACTCCTCCTTCTCTCAAATCTAAACTCATTTAATTTTTTTGTTTCTACCCATCATTTTTGCACCCTAAACACTTTCCCCATCTTGCACCCCAGCCCCTGAACCTGTTGACTGTGTATCTTCACAGCAGTGCCTGTGCTGTTGAGCATCACAGGGTGCTCCAGTGTCCCAGCAGCCAGGAGGCAAGCCTGGGCTTCCCCTGGGATGCTGAAGGACAGCAGGTCAGGAGTGCAATCACTGCAGCACATCCCCCTGTTGCATCACTGCATGGGAGGGTAGATAAGGAGGAGGAGGAGGCTGAGGCTGTCACAAAAAGGGCGTGCTCCAGCCTGAGCATGTTGGGCCATGCTTGTCTTATATCTGCGTTGGCTCAGAATACACAGATGTGACCAGAACCAACAGTCTTCATGTGGCCTCTAGAGACTGAAAAACTCAATGCAGAGGGGACGTGGGTCAAAGCCTGGTCGAATTCCCTACAGCCATACCCATTTACCATTCAGACACGCAGCCAACTGGAGCGTGTCAGACATTCCAAAAGAAGCTGCTGTACATTTGTGCAGCCTGGTGACAGATTGAGTAGAGTCATTCCTTCAGATTTGCAGACCCTGCTGCAGGCATTTCAGGGAGTTTTGTGTGGAGGGACGGGTGGATGCATCTCACCTGCAGTGGTCCCCGGTCACTGGTTGGCACAGCTCAACAGAGGCCATGGTCCCTGCCTGTGAGGTGCCCAGCATGGTGTGGGCAGTACCATGGGAGGAGGATGCTGAGGGACAGCTAGGGCATGTTTATAAGACGTGCTATTCCCAGTAAGACTGGGAGAGCATGAAGCCATTCCAGTATTCTGCTTGTTCCCTCTCTGTGACAGAAAGACGTTTGGTTTTTTTCCCCCTCATTTTAATCCTTCTTTTCCCCAAGCACACTGCGGTTTTACTGTCTGCATGTAGCAATGGGGATTTCTTCTCCCCAGTGAGTGTTTTCTGTTTGTTTTTTTTTTCCAGGTCCAAGGCTTGTGACACTAAGGTTTTGATAGAGGACCTTGCAAATGAAGTGAACACATGAGGTGGCCACGGTCTCTTATTCCACATCCTTTGTTTTCTCGTTCTGTTCCCCTCTTCCCCAAGTAACCCAATCTCTGGTACAGTTCCAGCTGAAAACAGGAGAAAACACTGAACACCTTTTCTGAGCTCTTCCAGACCAGATCCTATGGACTCCAACAAGCTCACTGTGTTTCATTTATTTTCTTCTGAGTTAATTTTAATGTTCTATTTAAAAAAAAAAAAAAAGGAAAAAAATAAAATATTTTACTTTGTTTTGCCAATAAAGAGGACAGTTCAGGAAAGAAGGATTGTTTACAGTCTCAACAAGGACATACAAACCTGTCTGGATAACGAAGCATCATAGGGACTCCCTCCTGGGATAGTACCGAGAGCACACTCGGTTTCTGCTTGGCCCGGTTTTGACTGGTTGAAACCGGACTTAAGTTTTTTAATCTGACCTTTTTTGTTTTGTTTTGTTTTTCCTTCATATCCAGCGCTGAGGCACTGGCTGCACTTGCAGGGAAAGTGCACTTAGAGCAGTATCTTCATTCATGAAGCTACTTTTTAATTTGATGTAACTTTTCTTATAATTTTTTGGAAATAATGATGTACTTGTTGCATATAGTTTTCACATTATTTATGAAACTTAACAACCATATGAGAGTGATTTTGAGTCCTGTGCAATGAAGGTTGTAACAGTAAAACAAAGCTGGGAATGTAGATCTAGATCTCCAGGGTTGTGGGGTTCTGCCCTGCAAATACCCCTCTCGTGAGACAACTCGCACCTGTGTTTACCTTTTCTCCTTCTTTTTCTTTTCACTTTTATTTTATTTTAAACCAAAGCTTCTCTTTCTGATGTTTTTAGTTGCTGCTGCTGCTGCTTCTGGGCATGTCTCTTGTGCCATTTCTACACCAACCTTCCACATGGCTGTGTGAAAGTAGTGCAGGTGATGCTAAGGCCCTTTTGAAAGGAGAGCTGGATCCTACCACCAGTGCAAAAACCTGGGTGAACAAAGGCTTCAGAACTTTCTTCTCCAGATCAAAGAGTGTTTCTTCAAAGCCTTAATAATCTTTAGATGATGTGAGGGCATCCCATACCTATCAGGGGGCTTTTCTGGTGTTCTTCTGTACCTCAGCAAAAGTGGGACAAGACAAGGAGGTGATGGTTCCCAGAGGGTGGGAATGGAGCAGGCTGGGGTTCAGGAGTGGTAATATGTTAAAAGGACTGTGTTGTATCCACCTCATGGGGAAAGTGAAGTTGAAAACTATTCTCCTTGTGGTTTCTGGTTTTGGCAGAAAGCCTTTGTGTCGGGCATTATCTCATTGCTTGTGCCCCTCATCTTGCACAAGTTTGGGAAGCATGATACCGCTAAGCAGACTCAGGTAACAGGCAGCCGTATTGCCGAGGAAATTGTCAGAAGAGAGATGCGAACTTGATGGTCTCGTTGGTCTCTCCTCCTGTAGGACAGGAAACATGGTGCCTGCAGAGTCCTGTGTCCTTCCCGTGGCAGCTCCCAGCTCTCCTGCAGCAGTACTGGTGGGCGAGGGGAGCTGGAACTGAACCTCTCAGCCAGGACTGGGTCAGTCTGACTGAGGGATTGCCCCTTCCCCTTCTGCCTGGCTTGTGGGCAGCCCTGGTGCACTGGGAGGGGGAAACCCTTGAAGCAGGGTCCTCAGACTGATGTCTGTGTGGTGACATGACTGTAGTTGGAGTGATGGAATTGCAGGAATCTCTGCTCAGTTGCTGTTTGGCAGTTGTTTTTATTTAATTAGCTAATAGCATGGTTTCTCACACGACCGGTAGGTTCCATTGTCTTTGTTTGCCTGCTGTGCCTCTTGCCCAGAGGAACTGAACAGGGAAAGTTGGTTCTCTTCATTTAGTTGGAAACAGATTAAAATTCTGTGGTGGTGAACCTGTGCCCCATGCCAGGCTGTAAGCCTGTAACTACCTACGGTTCTGTGATATGGTCTCTGCTTACAAAGAAACTCTGATGGTCTTGCCAGGAGATGCCTCTGCTATGTCAGCAGTGTATGTGGTGGCATAGCAGTGTATGTGGTGGCATAGTGTGGTGGTTCTACTCGCATCTCCCACCACCTCAGGCTGCTCTGGGGGAGCACAGCTGGACTGGCTAGAGTTCCGCTGTTCATCCACGCGGTGCTCAGGAGCCTGTTTCCCATATTTAACTCATGTAGGTCTGTTGTTTGTACTTAAACAGAGGGTCCTGGTTCATATGGAGGTGGAGTCTGAGATAGAAAGCCCCTTAAAATATTGCAGTTTCCTAATTTGCTTTGCAGCAGTCATTGCTGTGTCCAAACCTTGCGTATGTGTTTCCAGTGAGAGCAGTGGGAGATGAGTTGAAGCTGTACCTACCTGGGGGTGATTTAGAGGAGGGCAGCTGCCCCAGGGAGGGAGCAATCCAAACTAAATGATTGGTGTTACTTAAGCAAGTGGCTCTTTGTGAAAGAAACAGAGCTGTACTGGCAATCCTTCCTTTCAGAGAGAAGGAAAAATACCCAGAGACATGTGGAAGTGATGCCTGTCCACTGGGAGCACTCTGCCTTCCTCAGCTGGGCTGGGGAGAGTGGGGCATGGCCTGGTGGCCTGTGTCTCACCTGTGCTGTCCAACTGTCCCCTTCCCAACCTGGCAGGGAGCATCAGGCTGCAAGTAATTAAATTCTTAATCTGTAATTTACCCAAATCCTTATGGGAAGAAGGAGTTCAGTCTGTCCGTCTGCTCCCTGCTCTGCTCTTTCCCTTCCCTTTTTCCACTGTCTTTGCTGGCAGCAGAAATAAAAAAAGGGGAGGTGGTGTGCTAGAGCTAGCAAACATCATCAGCTACAATAAAACATCATTCCTTTTGGCGGTGAAGATGCTCCTTCAGGGGGAAGTAGCCCCAGTTCCCAGAGGCATGGCTTTTGAAGGCTCCTGGCTCCCTGGTGCTGCATCTGCCTGTTCCCTCCCTCCCACCCAGAGATTTCTGAGAAATCAGGCATGCAGATTCCTCCCGAGAGCAAGCGCCAAAGCCAGGATGGCTCTGCATCTATGAGAACATCTGGCCAATAAAGGGAGACCTAACGAAGCTGAGCAGATGGTGAGAGAAAATCGCCCCGTTGCTCCTTGGGAGCAGCCTGCGCAAGGGGAGCAGGGACAGTCCTCGGGTGGCTTTGTTTAGGTCAGGGCTTTGCTGACGGGTGCTTGGAAACGCTCCTGGCGGGAGAACAGCAGGGTGACAACCCAGAAGTACGGAGAGCAGAGTTAAAAGGAGCTGGGGTTTGTTTTATCCACTGCTTTAGGTGTTGGGGTGTATCTGGATGGAAAGTGGAAGTGGTGACAGGTCTGTGCTCTGGCTGCTGCAAAGCTGTGTGGGCTTTTGGATGTTGAGTGATTTGATGCAGAGGTGGTGGTCATGTGTGGCTCTGAGGGTGGGGTGGAAGCTGCTTTTGTCTGGCTGAAACCCCTGCAGATGGTCCTGTCTAAGGGGAGGAGATGCTGCAGTGTGGCTGCTGACTTTTCGAGTTTCCCTTTGAACTTGTTTCTCCGTGCTGCTTTCCATCTTTTGTGCTCTTCCAGGGATTTGGGTGTTGCAAGGGGTTAGGATTTGCAGTGTCTAGATTTTATTTGCTAGCTGGAGTTCCCTGCTTTGGGACAGTGTCACCAGAACCACCAGGCCCTGCTGTGGGGGGAGGGCAATGCTGTGTGCTGGGGGTGAGCTGCGGGGCAGGGTAGGTCTTTATGGCCTTGGCATGCAGGAGCTGCTTCATCTGCAGAGACCGATGCTGTCCCACCACATTTCAAAAGAAATGCGTTTGCAGCGCTTGTGGCTGCAGCCTCTGTGTATCCAATAAGCTCCTACCTCTCAAATCCAGCCATGTTCCCAAAGTTGGCTGTCGCTCATCCCATGCCTTGCTCTGCCCTGCTCCAGGCCCTCCTTGTTCTGTCATGTCTGCACCGTGCATCCGAAGCCAATGGCCCACAAGATGTGGGGGGACAACTGGTCTGAAAATTCATTTTCAGCATGAAAATCATGGAGAGGAAAGTCTCTTGTGGCAGAGTTGGATCCTGCTGCTCTGACTTCCCAAAGAACTCCTTGTGCTGCTTGTTGAGCCTCCCTGCCAGGGCTCAGCCGCCGCAGCTGTGTGTGAGGCAGGGAGGGAAAGCATGGTCCTGGTTCAGGAGGTAACAATCCCAATGGATTTTACTGTGGATCTTCCAAGGAGCAAAGGAAACGGCGCAAAGCCTTTGAGCTTTGCCCACCTTTTGAATAGCCGAGTGAATTTGGCCTTATCCTGCCAGGGTGCTGCTGTGTCGCTGCTTGCCATGACTCAGGGTGCGCCCCAGGCTTTTGGGGGATTTGTGGCCCTGATGTTGGGCCATCACACTGGCATGTGCCCTGGGACTGGGGCACAGCTTGGCTCCTGCTGGGAACACAAAAGCCCCTTTGCTCACACGCTGCATCCTGGTCCCATGTCCTCCCTCCTCTCCTTCACCATTCTGCTTTGCACTCATAGGGGGAAGATGATCTTCTGCCTTAAGCATTTTATTTTTTTATTTAATTTACATTTTTATTCCAGAAGGTGATGGGATTCTTTTGTCTCCTTGGAAAAGAGGGGCTCCTGGGGGAAGAGTGGAGAGTCCCTGCAGTAACTTGGTGGCTTGGTGGCTGTCACCTCATCAAAATTTGCCTCCTTTACATGGTGCCATCCCAAATACCGTACCTTGGGATGAGCTGTTGACTTGCCCCCATTGTGGGGTTAAAATGGTGTGGCAGCTTCCCTCAGGGGCGTCAGTCCCTGCTGCAGCATCCTGGCTGTGAGAGGAATGCTGGCTTTGCAGGGGGAGGAGAGGGAAGGGATGGTAATATTGGGTGTACCCAGCTGCTGATGCCCCAGCCCTGTTTATGGTGGGAGGTGAAGGCTGCTGTGGCTCTAGTGCAGCCGTGCCACGGTGGGCAAGAGGCGCTGACCCTACTTGGGAACATGCTTCCATGGCCCTGACAGTCCCTCATGCTCTTAGAAACCAAATCTCAAACTCTTTTCTCTAGAGGAGAAATTGGGCAGCCTGGTAGAACTTGTAATGACCTCTCTGTCCCATAGGTCCTCCTGGCAGAGGATTGGCATTTGGAAGGGGCCTGGGGTGGAAATGCCAAAGGTCCCCCCTGGTCCTGCTGCCACCTTCCTCTCCCCCTCCCTGCTGTGTTGGTCTAAATGATCTTTCTATGAAGCCCTGTAGATGTCAAAAGTAATTATGGAGTGTGGTTAGTCCTCTGTGGGTGCTTTCTTTCTTTCCTCCTTTCTCTTTTGCTATCCCCTTCTCCACTCTTCTTTTTTGGCTAAGTGGAAAAGGTGAGGACAAAGAATTGCCGCTTGCTTGGACTCATGATGTATCTGTGACTGCGCTATTAGCTGTCTCCTCTGTCCTCCCCAAATGGATATAATTTTTGAAGTGTGGAATACCCTTCTTGATAAGTAGGTTTTAAAAAGAAAAAAAAAATGCACAATGTGATACTGTTTCATAGTTTCTAGGTGGTTGTATAAAGCAAAGTTACTGTGATTGTGTTTTTCAAAGGAAAAAGTGATTGGTTACAAAATCTGTCCTTTTTTCATTATTACAAGCTCTTTGTTTTCCAATGATCTGATGGCTCTTTTGTCCCTGGTCTGTGTTTTTCTTCCCACATCCCCCCCCGGTGCTGCATCTACCCATGAAGTGTTTGTGTCCACTTGTCCGTACAGATGCTGCTCTTGCATCCTTGGGAGCTGTGGGCTGTCACTGGTGGCCAGAGGTGGGGGACATCTGTGTCCTGGGAGGAGGTGTAGGTGCTTGGAGGAGGGAGACATTTGACAGGGGGTTGGAGGTGGACAGGAAGTGTTTACAGGAAGGTGCCCAGGGCTCAAACCCAACACACCAGGGGATGATGCTGGAGGAAACCTCCTGCCCAGGCCATGCCATACTGGCTTTGAAGGCTCTTAGTCCTTCTGGGAGCCTTTGGTTGCCTCTCTCCAGCTTGTCTCTTGTCGGAGGCATTGTCCTGCCTGCACAGTGGGTGACCAGAGGCTGCGCAGCCCAGCTCTGGGTTGTCTGGGGTCTGTGTTTTCATTTTGCTCTCTTAAATCTCCTCATCGTCTCTTGCAATCAATCTTCCTCCAGAAGGGAGCCCAGCGCCTTGAAATCACTCTAAGCCTGTTGGTGCTCACGCCAACCACTTCCCAGACGTTTAATCCTGGCTGAGGCTCCCTGCCTGCGCTGCCTGGCTGGTGGCAGGAGCCCAGCTGCCCTTCCTTTGGCACCTCACTGGGCCATTTGTCCCCAGCTTGATAGGGACATCTCCCAGGCGCGTTCTGCCTCCCCAGCTCAGGCAGCGGAGCTGAGATTCCTCTCTGGTATGGCATGGAGGTAAGGATGGGTCCCAACATCCCAAGGGAGGTCAGACCCCAGGGCTGGGGTACAGGGTGAGGAGGGTCTCTCTGCCCTGGGCTCTCCCACCTGAACCTGCCAGCATTCCCTCCTGCCTGCGAGCAGCTGAGGGAAGATGTTCCGTCTGTTCCCCGTGGAGCAAGAAGTCAGCCCGATGCCTGCTGCAGGGAACGAAGCCCTCCGGCTCAGTTTTGGCTGTGATGGGGAGTCCCGGGGCTACCAGGATGGTGGTGGGAGACATTTTAAGAAGATAGAAGTCATTTCTTGCTGCTTGTGCTGGCAGGGGCCAGTGTGGCTGGAGCAGGAGGATTAAAACAATTTTATAATCCTGGTGATTTCCTTTTGATCGGGATTATGAAACCAATCACGAATATCAAAAGCCAGAGCTTAAAGCAGCAGCCGTCACAGGGCCGGGACGCCCATGGCCCCCACAGCACCCCGCCTGCCCCCCGGGGACGGCAGCCCCAGCACCCCCAGGTAAGCGGTGCCCACCTGGGACCCTCATCCTGCATGATGAGTTTCAGGGGGGTCTCAGGGGAGGAGGGCAGAGGGGCTGGGGGCATGGGGAGCGGGTGTGTGCTGCACGCTGGGTTTAGGGGTGACAAGTGGGTGCACCAAGCTGGGCCCCCACCATTCTCCTGCCTGAAGATGCCTGTTTGGCCATGGCTCATGTGGGATCTATGCAGGATTTGGCCTCCGGGAAAGCAGGAAAATTTAGCACATCTGTCTGTAAATGTGTGACGCTCGCAGGAGGGTGCCTAAAGCCGGCTTTGCTTCAGGACTGGAGATTGTTGAGAAAACACCCCCATCCTGGCAGGACCATCCTTTCAAGTCTCCGAAAGCCCCAGCTGCAGACGCGGGACAGAGCCCCGCAGCCCCCAGCGCCCCGGGGTGAGGTGTCCCCCCGGCAGGCCCGGGGAGATCGGCTGGCTTCGCTTGCCTCTCGCCTCCCAAGCCCACAGCCCAGACAAAGGACATTCCTGAGAGGCGGCCAAGGCGGCCGGGCTTCCTTCCTTCCGCCCTCCCGCGGGATCCCCTCGGTCCCCCCACGACGGTGGCATCGCCCTTTGGGGTGGCGGGGCCGGGGCAGGATTTGGCCGGACGCCCATCGTGGGGTGCACGCTTCGGGGCGAGCCTTGGCGGAGGAGGAGGAGGCGGAGGAGGCCTGGGCGAGAGGCAGGGCTGACCATGGCCCCACAGCCCAGCCAAGCGGCTGAGCTCTGGCTCGGCTGAAGGGGCTGGGATTTGCTGGTTTCTCTTTTTTTTTATTATTTTTTTTTTTTTTTCCCCTCCTCTGCTTCCTTCCCTTCTTCCGCCTTCTTCTCCCTCTTCCCAGCCCTCTCCCGATGCTGCGCCGGGGGTAAGGACAGCCCTCGCTTCCCACCCGTGACCCAGTGGAGGGGCTGTGGTGAGCTGGGGGGGGTGGCGAGACCCGAGTGGGTGTCCCAGGGATGCTCCCGCAGCCCTGGCCGTAGATGTGGCTCCTCCAGGGGTGCCCGCGGGGATGGGATGCTCCCGGTGGGGTGCAGGGGGCAGTGGCATCTGGGTGCCACCAGGACCATGCTGCCGGTGCGGGACGGGTGACACGTATGACGCTGGGGGCTGGGGTGGAGCAGGAGGCTGCGGTCTGTCTGGTGGCACCTTCGGTGAGTTGCAGCCATGAGGGAGTCCCGTTCAGGGGAGTTTTGGGGCCCTGATTTGGATCAGGAAGTGCCGCTTCCCTCTGAGGCATCTCGCTGGGTGCCCCAGGGCACCCAAAACAGCATGGGCAAGCACCGGAGCTCCTGCCCAGCCCCTGGCCACCCATGTCGGGGAACCACTGCTGCCCCGTTCCCCATGCTCCGGAGCGATGCTGGTACAGTGTCTGTGCTCTGGGTGGGCAGGTGGCCTGATGCTGTCCACTTTCCCATCCCATCACATGCATTTGGCCCGCCCGCCGCGCACAGGCATCTTGAGCAGGCAGGAGCGATGCTGGCATTTGCTGCAGGCACCAAGGTGTGTGCCAGGTCCGAGGTGGAGAGTGATGGCAGCATGGGGGCTCACCCCCTTCCCTGGGTTTTCTCTCTGCAGGATCCATGGAGGGTGGCTCTCCCACTGAGACGCGGTGGGTGCCGTGGGCCCCCAAGCAACACGGCCAGGGCAGCAGCCGAACCCCTGCGCAGCCAGAGCACCCTGAGGCCTCTCACAGCCCCCACGCCATCCTGGAGAGCAAAGTGAAGGCGCTGAAGGAGAAGCGGGGAGGTGGCCGGTTGGGGACACCTGCGCCTGCTCCTGAACGCCCCTCGCCCAAAAAGTCCCGGCCTCGGCGGGGGAAGCCAGGGGTAGACACGGCGGTGGTGGAACCAAGGACTCAGCTTCGCACCTACCTGACAGACGGGCTGCTGGGTGGTGGGGAGCCTGTGGTCGATGGGCCATCAGTGCCAGCACCCCGTGCCGGCACCCCAGGGCTCTGGCGGGTGCCGGGATCCAAGGGAGATGTGCCAGGAGGCACCGAGCTCCCCCGGCATGAGGGCAGCAAGTCCCAAGGCTCTACCTCCCATCGTGGAAGAGGCACAAACCTGGAAGAGGCTACCCTGGAAGAAGAGGCACGAACCTCACTGGAGAACCTGGGGGGTCCCTCAGTGTCCCCCACCACAGCAGAGGGCTGGGAGAGGCTCTCACTGGCTGAGCGGGTGGAGAGGAACCGGCGGCTGCTGCAGGAGGTGCTGGGCGTTGCTGCACCCGGTGTGTATTTTCATGGCTGTTTTGGTAGAGCCTGGCGGGAGCAGCTTTGGGGTGAAGTGGGGTCCTTGGTGCTCTTTTCCAGCCTCCCATGCTGCTGGTTCACAGCCCAGGGCTGCCCTGTTGCCCGCAAGTGCTGCATCCCCTTCACCGGCAGCTGTAGGAGATGCCCGCAAACAAAATGAGGTGCTTCTTCACCGGGATGCTCTGGGTGATGCTGGTCCCCTCCAGAGCCCTGGTGAGGGATTTTACTGCTAAAAAAGAGAAAGAAACCTGCTTTCTGTGGTACTCAAGGCCTGTGGGCATCATCTTCCATTTGCAAGCTGCCACTAGAAAAGGGAATTAATTTCTCCTTTAAAAGCCCCTACCCCAGTGATCCCACAGTCCCCATCCCCATGAGCGTACCCCACATTGGGTGCTATTGCCCCATGTCCTGCTCCTCTGGGGTCTCTCCAGAGCCAGGCAGCAGGGATAGCCCTGGGAAGGGTATTAGGATGGGCTGAGCTGTGGGGATGGGGGTATGAGGGTGCTATCAAGGGGGGCCAGGCTGATGCCTTTCCCTGTCCTGTATTTCAGAGGTGCCAGTGAGTGATGGGGACTGGGACTCGGGAGTCTCACTGCAGGATGCCGAAGGCTGCAGGTAGGTCAGTCTCAACATGGCAGAGTTGGCTGTTTCCTTCTCTCCTCCTCCACAGTCTTGTATTTTCAACGTACCCCATGAAGCGGTGCTGGGGCTCAGCACAGCTCCAGGGACAGCCCCCCAGGATGGCAGTGGGCAGACAGAGCATGGGCTCTGGCAATGCTTTGGTGCAAGCAAGGCAGAAGGGTCATGTTAAGCCATGTGTCTGTGTGATAGTTGGGTATGGGGGTCCCTGCAAGGACCCCAGGGTGGGAAGGGAGCTGGGGAAGATAATGGGACAGAAACTTGTTCCAGGTGCTTAAGAGGATTGAGGTGGCAGGTGTGTGTAATCTTGTTGGACTAATGATAAACTTAGACTAAAAATATCAAGATGGGCTGAGGAGCAGGGCCAGGGGCTCCAGGGCTGTGAATGAGTGGGTAAGACCCCCCCTGCATTGTAGTTGCTGGTTCCGCCCTGCTTCATCGGCTGGCATTGATGAGTGATGGCTGGGTGCAAGGCAGAGCCAGGGCTGCTGTGCTCCCCGTGAGCAGGGGCAGTCAAAACCTGGGTGGAAGCCTGGCCTGCCCCTGCCATGGTGCTGTGCAGGGAGCTTTCCTAAGGGCTGGTGTGTGCCCGCCCTCCTGCCATGAAGAGGTTAAGGCCAGGCTCCCCAAAGTGACTGCCTGAGCTGATTATTTTAATCGGGGAGATTAGGGCCATGGCCAACCGGGAAGGCAGCACTGGAGCAGGGCTGTGTTCTCTGTAGCTGATGGGTCCCTCACCCTGCAGCCGATGGGGCTCGGGGCATGAGGAGGAAGACGCCCTGCAAGGAAGGGAAGGCAGCTGGGTCAGAGAGTTATCCCAAACCTACCTGCGCTCACATCGCTGTGGGATTTACACCAGCAGGGATCAGAGGAAGCGCCTGCCTCAGTTTCCCCATCCACCTCCAGGATGCCTGTGGTGCAAACCGCTGCCTCAGCCGAGCCAGTGCCCAAGATGTGTGGATGCCAAGCCTCCCCCCCCAAAGCATCACCAGTGTGGGGTGCAGCCCATAACCTCCCACCTGGCTCTGGGGGGGACTGGGGAGTATGGGCTCCTGCCCGGCTGCCCCCGGCACAGCAGGCAGCAGCCTGCCTACGAGCAGAGGCCAGGCCCTGCTTTCCCTGGGCAGAGCAGCCTCATCGTCACTGCTAAACCACGTCTAATCCCTGTTATTTTTTCCTAATCCCGCTCCCCACTGCGGGGGCCGCAGGGCTTTTGTCCCCGGGCAGGAGCTTGAGCTGAGCCCGCGGCACGAGCAGGCCAAGCAGCTGCTGCAGCGCGCCCGCATGAAGGCTCGCACAAACCCCCTGCGCGCCAGCCATGACATCCTCCTCTTCTCTGCTGCCGTCCCGCACCCCAGGTCAGTGCCAGCCCCATGGATCACATCCTGCCTCCCCCCACCCTGCCACTATGTGCTCTCCGAGGGTGCTCGTGCATTTGGTGAGCGTGCTGAGCGCACGCCCATGGGCACACAGCCTGCTGCGTGCAGCCTCCCGCCCCTTGCATGAGCAGCTCTCTGCTGGTAGGAGCATCCCCCTGCCCAGGTGAGCACAAAGTCTTTGCAGCATAAATATTTAGAGGGTGTTTGATTGTGCTCCATGGCAATGCAGAGGCATTAACGGGGTGCTCCTGGCTGGCTGGGCGGATTGCATTTCCCCGCTGATGGGGACTGAGCTCGGCACTGAAGGGCTGTACTAAAGCCGCAGCTCACTGCGTCTGCCAAGTCATGTGCAGTTTGGTGTTCCCAGACTGATTAACCATCCTCCAAAGGTGATGGAGGTCGGGCTGTGGCAGCGGGGCATTGCCACAGCCTCTCGTGGTTTCAGCTTCAGGCCACCCAGAGGGAGGGCTGGAGGGGAGCAGTGCAGCGTGCTGTGATGGAGCGTCCAGTGGACTTTCCTTCTGCCCCATCTTCTGCACTGGGTTTCCCCATTCCTGCCCTGCTTTCCTGAGGGAGCCGGGCAGCCCTTGCAGCTCTTCCATGTCTGTTTGTCTGTCCTCACATCAGGGAGCCCAGTGGGAGGCCGAGCATCATCCCACGGGACGGCGGGAGCCTCAGCGACTCGTCGAGCGGGGAGTCGAGCTGCGGGCAGCCACGGCGGCCGCGGGGACCATCCCCGTCCCGTGTCCGCTTTGAGGACGAGTCGGTCCGTGATGCTGAGGTGCGGTACCTGGAGCGACTGCAGCTGCGGCACCGGCGGGCACTGGGCTCCGTGCTCTCCTCGCAGGAGCTGGCCAGTGGTGGGCAGCTAGGGGACAGGGCTGGCCAGCCCAAAACCCAGAGCGGTGACCTCATGGCTGGGGGCAAGTGCAGTGCCTGTGGCTCCTTCCTTGGTGCCAGTGCCAGCCGGGACACAGACACACCAGCAGCCACCAATGTGGCCGAAAGTAGCCCTGCAGCACAAGGAAGCATCCCAGGGGATAGCAAGGGGCCAAGCGCTGCCCAACCAGAGCCCAAAACCAGGGCTCTCGGACCCCGAGGGTCCCCACTGTGGATCCTCCCCTCCCGGCAGCGCATCCATACTGAGAAGATCAAGGAGACATACATTGGGGATGTCACCTACATCGACGAGGTGGACTCAGCCCTGGAGAGCACCGACACCTCTGATGGCTGCCGGACGGACAGTGAGGAGACAGGGCCCCGCAGCCCCCACCCACGGGGGCACCGGGACCCCCGGGCTCGTGGGCACAGTGTCCCCTGTGCTGCCCCACAGCCAGAGGCGAGGGCTGGGAAGGGGATGTGCGTGGCCAGCAGTGGCCCCTGCGCAGGGGATGGGAGCCCCAGTAGTGCCACAAGCCGAATGGGGGCTGTTTGCCCCCCACCAGTGGGGAGACCTGTCAGCCTGGAAGATGGGGACCCCCACCAGCATTTGGGGGGCAGCAAGGGGATGGGAAACACCCCACATACCCCGCAGGAGCCCAGTGAGCCCCTGGACCCCTCCTCCCAGCCAGGGGCTAGCACCCCCATGCTGGGCACCCACCTCCCTGCTCCCCCTCCCACCAAAAAGGCCTGCTCCCAGGTGCCTTGTAGGAAAGCCCTCTTCTCCGGTGGCATCCGCCGGACCTCAAGCCAAGGATCCCGTGGCCCTGAGCCGGATGGTGGGAGCACTGCATCCTCCCAGCCCAGCAGCACAGCAGGGTCAGGGGAGCGGCGAAGTCCCTTCAGCCCCAGGTGGCTCCCGGGGAGTCCTCTCCGTGCCTTGTCCACCAACAACTGCAACAACACCTGCAGGCAGGACCCTCTGAGGATGGACAGAGGTAAGAGATGCGAGTACGGGAGTACCAGTGGCAAGCGGAGTTCCTCAGGGGTCTGTTCTGGGTCCGGTGCTGTGCAATATCTTTGTCAGTGACATGAATGGTGGCATTGAGTGCACCCTCAGGAAGTTTGCCGACAACACTAAGCTGTGTGGTGCGGTGGACTCACTTGAGGGAAGGGAGGCCATGCAGAGGGACCTTGACACACTTGAGAAATGGGCCAGTGCAAACTGCATGAGTTTCAACAAGTCAAAGTGCAAGGTCCTGCATCTGGGTCGGACCAGTCCCAGACACAATTACAAACTGGGTGCAGAGCTGGTTGAGAGTAGCCCTGAAGAGGAGTACTTGGGGGTGTTGATTGACAAGAAGCTCAACATGAGCAGGCAGTGTGCTCATGCAGCCCAGAGGGCTGACTGTATCCTAGGATGCTTCAGGAGGAGCATGGCCAGCAGATCAAGGGCGGTGATTCTCACCCCTTACTCTGGTCTTGTGAGATCCCATCTCCAATACTGCGTCCAGTTCTGGTGTCCCCATCATAAAAGGGGCATAGATCTGTTAGAATGAGTCCAGAGGAGGCCCACAAAGGTGATCCAAGGGCTAGAGCATCCATGAAGGATAGGCTGAGGGCACTGAGAGTGTTCAGCCTGGAGATGAGAAGACTGCAGGGTGACCTTATAACTGCCTTCCAATACCTGAAAGGAACCTCCAGAAAGGCTGGAGATGGATTTTTCACAAGTGTCCAGTGACAGGACAAGGGGAAATGGTTTTAAATTGAAGGAGAATAGGTTTAGACTAGATCTTAGGAAGAACTTTTTCAGTACAAGGGTGGTGAGACTCTGGAATAGATTGCCCAGAGAGGTTTGGATGCCCCCTCCCTGGAGGCGTTCAAGGCCAGGGTGCATGAGTCCTTGAGCAACCTGGTCTAGTTGAGAGGCATCCCTGCCCATGGCAGGGAGGTTGGACTAGATGATCTCTAGGGTCCCTTACAACCTAAGCCATTCTATGATTCTGTGATCCACATTCTGATTGTTTTAACCCTTAAGAAGCTGTCAGTTGTGCTGCCTCTCTATCACACCTTATCTTCATGAAGCTTTTCTCTCAAAGAATGCATTCCCAGACATCAGCTGAACAAGAACGGTACTAGTTCAAATATAAGCTATAAATATCTGTGCTTTATTCTTCTGAGTCATAATACAGGCCCTATTCATACAGTAGGGCAAACTCAAGAAGAGAGCTGCATGTCAATCCCTGGCCCAAGTTTCCACTGCTCATAGCTGGAAGATTAACTACTTCTGTAGTACAGACAGGAAGAAACGTTAAGTCACAAAACACTTGAGACTCAAAAAAACCCCTGAAATTAAGTGGCTTAATAAAGTTCAAAGACCACAACTTGACAAACAGCACATGAAAATTAATTTCCATAAATCTGTAAAAACAAGGGAGGTGATTCCTGTCTCTATTTGTGGTACCCACCCCAGTAAAAGCTGAAACTTCTCGACTGCTGAAAGGAAAGAGAGCCCAGAGCCCCTTGCCTTATTGGGTGAGTGACTGTACATTTTGGGTCATCATCAACAAAACTTAAGCTTCTGTCAGCTATGTGGTGTCAGTGCCATTTGACAGATATCCAACCTGTAGCTTAGTAATGTTTGTTGGAGTGCTAAACAACTTAGATGAGAGTCCCTGACAGTATTCACAACCAAAAGTAACAAGACACTACTCTGTCTTTGGACATGTAGTATATTTAACAAGAGTGCAGTAATACCTATTGCTTCTCACTAGTTTCTATGCTCAACATACTAAACTCCAATAGCCAATTAACTATTTGGAACAAATCCAGAGGTCAATAAATCAGAACCTAGTATGAATTCACAGATGAAGCTTCTCTATGTGCAGGAGTACTGAATAATTCTGACCACTTTGTTAAAAAAAAAAAAAAATTACTTAAGACATCCAAATTATAGCATATTATACAACACTTAAAGCCAGTAATCCATATATATACTTCTACAGACTTCTTACTTGGAAGAATCTGAAGTGGTATCTTCATTTGCTGTTGGCGTAACAGGAAGACTTTCTTCATCACCCATGGGATTTTCTTCATCACCCACATCCTCAGTGACATCATAAATGATGATATCATCTGAAATCTGTTCCCTTTGTTTTAAGCCCTCATTTCTGTTGAGAGGTACCTGAGAATTAATTTAAAGAGAGTCAGGGGACAGAAGGACAAGGAGCATCCGCATTCCGACAGTTATTACAATGCTTCTATTCTAGAGAGGTGTAAGAGCTTTCCTACATCTCAGAGACGACAGGCTGTACAGATCTACATTTAATAGGAAAAAAAAACCCAAACAACCCCACATACAAATGAATGAACAAGCTGGAGAATTGCAGCTCCAGAGAAAAATGTCTGACAAATACTACAGGCATAGGAATAAAAATATACTAGCACTGTCAGCAAAAGCAACAAAAAAGCTGTGACAACAGGACTACAAAAGAACTAAAAATATTAAAACAGTGGCTGCCATTTACACAGTGCTTTGCTACAAAGCTACTGAATCTAATACCATGCTACAGCACTCATGATTTCCCTACCAACTACTGTTTGGACAGCAGAAAATAACTTTCAGTGGCATGACACATTCAAATGGCACAGGAACCTGACAGGATTTTGCAGGGCTGGATGCTGCCTTGCAGAGCAACACGCTGGATTCTTGTTCCTCTATGGGTCTAGGAGCACCTAATTCCCAGAGGTAACAACGCAACACACGTGCTACTTCTAACAGCACTATTATTAGAAGCAAACCGCTTTCAGTAGGATCACATCAAACAGTGTTTAATACACAGTTAACTGGCTTATACATGCCTATTATTGGCAAGTGAATAGTAACTATCAACATGCTTGTCTTCTGATGGAAACACAACACAGCACTATAATTTCTGAAATCTGATAGCTCTCAGTACACGGCCATGTTTTATTCCCCACAAGACAAGCTACTTGATCTACCTGCCCCCTCCACTCCCTTCTTCATCATAACAAACAGTATGTACAAAAGAAAACTTACATGGTGATTACTGTCAGCTGGTTCTTTCACAATTTTTTGAAATACATTCGACTTTGTTGGTCCATTAGTGTTCAGAAGTAGAGGCCTATATCAGAGAAAGGAAGAAAGCCGCCTCAAAATTAATTCTTTGGTTTTAGTCAACCAAACATGTCAGTGTATTGACTGGACAGCAAGTTTTCAAGATTGCGTTTACCTCTTGCGTTTTAGGCTCACTAGTTGGTTATTCCGCACCAAAGTAACAATGAATTGTACAATCTGTAAGGAAAAGAACAGTATTGTTAGTTGCTCTACTCTGTAACAGTTTATCTCAAGCAAACGGAAGACTTCAGTAACAAAATCTGTACATAAACAGCAGAACACTTATTTTGTGTAGAGCTGTTTAGAAAACTTCAAAATTGTGGTAGAACATAAAACACTGCTGTCAATATCTAAAAACAATAGAGAACAGACAGTAGAGGAAGGCTTTTCACATACCAGGGGATACGAGAAGACTTTCTCGCTACATCATATAGTACACAGAAAAACATCCAGTATTCAAACTATTAGAAGAATTCTGATAAGAAATGACAGAACACACAGGCATGTTCCCTGTATACATAACCTGTATCTGTAAATAGTAGTTCTGGTGAAAAGCATTTTTGACAGATTCAGGAAAAATGACATGTACGCTTAGCTCAAATGTCTATCCTTTTGCAATGTTAGACCTTCTTCCCTTATGTTTTAAATTTAAGGATTAAATGTATGTATCTGGCTTGAATAAACTGAAAAAAAAAAATCAGCAAGTGTCTGCTACAAGGCTGCTTTCAGTGTTGCAATTTGTTATATGTAAAAAACCAGCAAAATCTGTAAACTCTTTGCATTTACATCAGTTTTTGTAGATCACAAATCTAACTGTTTAACTAAGATAAGCTAACATATTATGAGCGAGTTCCAGTTAATAATCTCTTATTCTGCTATCTTCAGAAACGCACCATCAGTGTGCCAGTAGTGGGACAGCACTGAATTTCCAGTACAGAATTTTGTAATTCGTCTAGTGAGAGAGTTTTTCCTGAGCTCATCCAACACAGAATATTAGTCATCTGATTCCTGAAGTAGTAAAAAATGGATGGAGCATTTTAAGGGTACCTTTATGAACGATGTATGACGTTCTTGAACCTCTTTCTTTGAAAATGTTTACAAGAGTTTGGCCATATCTTCTGCTTACACGGTGAAATACACTGAATGTTTGTTTCACAAAGATTTGCTCACCATACACCACCCTGTTGTTTTTTCTATTAAAAAGACATTTCACACAGTAAAAAATAAAACAGTGAGTGCAAAAGTAAGGTAACATGTGGCACCATATTCCTAGTTCAGAAGCACTCACTCATTCACATACAACACTTGAATTAAGTCTTACCTTCCGAATAACCTGCTGTTGTTGCAAGTGTTTTGCTCTCAGTTCTGCCACTTCCTTCCAAAGGGATTCATTCTCCCTGTTCAAAAAGGATGATTGAAAGGTCAAACTAAATCTAAGTTTTTAAATATTTACATCAATCATTTTTGTTAAAGCTTAGCTGGCTTCATTAAAGCTCTTTGAAATGTATTTTTAGATTAGAGAGGGTAGTCACAGAGTCAGTAGCCTTGGCAAATAATTACAAAATGGAGACGCAAACACAACAAACAGCCTGCAGAGAATTTCCTTGTTTCCAACAGCATAAACCGCATTAAGAGGTAGATCATGAACACTGAAAGCCTCAACGAATAAGGAAAAACATACCATCCCCCTCTCTTTTGCCGTTTAGTTTTCAACACAGGTGTATGCCTAAAAAGGAGGAAATCTCTCCACTGGTGTTTGGGTTTTTAGGAAACTTTAAGCCAAGTTTTCAGAAACAGTTGTTTGTATGCAGTATGATGAAGCTTAATACTCCTTAAAATGCTCCTATGTCCAACAGATAATTTAGGAGTACAGTTCCGTCACAAATTTAACAACCGAGGTCAAGGATTCTGAACGTACTCCATTTCTCACCAGCTTTGTTAACATGTCTTGTAGGACTGGGTCTTCTGATTTAGCTCCATTTTCTACCTCAGTCATTTTAAATTAATGGGACAACAACAGGATGTCAAAGACCAACCATTCTATCTTCTCATGCCTGCAAACTGTCAGGTCATTAGCAACTGGATGTCATATCAGCCAAAGTCAGCCCTCCTCTGGACCTGACAGCCTTCTGATATTCCTTCCAATCCAAACTAGTTTGATTTGAAAAAGGTGAATACAAACATTTTTACTCTCGACTGGCCAGATTCCAAGACTCTCCTAGACAAAACAAGTTTGCCTCCTAATATTCTACTACTCAAGTAATGAAAACTGAAGACCAGAAATGATAGAATTTACTTCTTAAAATTTGAACTAATCAGTGACCTCTGACACAAAGGTACACACAACCATTTATGTTCTCAAGTTAACGTAAGTTAAGAAGTCCTGAGGCAGAGTTACTGTCGAGGTGCTGTGACTTAGAGTGACCTTATGCTCATATATCCTGTCTGTATCTACATACTCTAAGTAACTTGTGACACGCATCTCTCTTGTTGTTGAGAATAGATCATAATCATTAAATAGGTAATAATGCAATTCTAAAAATTATCTCTTTACGTTTTGATTTCAAGTTTTGTACCTCTGTTGCTGAGATAACTAACGAATTTCAAAACTACATTTCTGAACCGATTTTCATAGGCATTAACTCTTCTGCAATTTTCAGCAGTGAGGAAATGAAGAAAATGACATGAAAGAAAAAGCAACAAGCAAAGCCATTAATTGTAGTAAGAAAGTGTGAGAAGTGATTTGCACCAGTCAAACTCTGCCTCAAACTGAACACAGTAACATGAAGATGTAAAGCAGCATACTTTATGCTAAGAGCAGAGTTGAATATTCAGCCTCAGCAGCATTATGGAACCATTACTAAAGGTGTTATTTAATTGCCCACTGCCAGACAGTCCTTCAAACACCAGCATTACCTATTACTATTAGCCATACCAGAATATTCAATTTTTAATGCAATTCTTCTACCAAAATTTATTTTCCTAAAGCAGTATTAAATGTTAGGCAGTAAGAAATAAAGAGACACCTAAAATGAGGCCTTTGTCAAATACCTATTATTAGAATTACTCAATTGTAGGGATCAGTTGCTCATGGAGCAACTTACCTCTTCAAAGCAGACAAGCGAGATTCAATAGTCTCTTGTTTAATTTGCACCTTTTGAGCACTACTTATTATTTTGGAGAGATCTTCCTGACGTATCTTGTTTTCTTCAGGTCTTGAAGAAGAAACCTTCAAAAGAGTAGAATCCAGAAACAACAATTTCCTTTACTTATTGTTAAATATTACTTTCTTTTGGTGATCAAGTATGCTTTCTTCTACTGTTGATAAACTACGCATTTAAGCTAATAATGAACCTTGTATCAAATTAAAAAAAAATACAGAAACATACAGAAATGTCCTCTTAACGCTGTCACTGTGTTAGCTTTAGTTTATTACAAACATTTCTGTACATTCAGATTCTTCAGGCATTCTCTTTAGTGCTCTATTTCATCACTTATTTTCACTCACAATCCTGCAGTTAAACTTGACGTGAACTTTGCTATTCATTCATACTTACTAGTGTAGTTCTCTACTGAGTTTTTACTAACCTTTCTTTTAATGTGTTCCAACAAGTCCTCTCGGCCCTGCTTAAAATACGGGTGCTGAAACTCTACTGGACCATCTCGCTCCAGCTTGACGAACCCAGAATCAACATGGACGACTTTACGGAAGCCATCTTGAAAAAAAGAAATAGAAAAAAAAAACCCCAACTCTCAAAACCCACATTAAGAAATTCAAACCATGCTGTTTCAACTCTCCTGTTATCAGTTTTAAAGACAAGACAGTTCTAGTTGTGGAGAACACAGCACAGCTCGAAGTACCTAAACGTGTACAGGACCTACAACTATGCTAGAAAGCAAGAAATCAAGAACTTACACATATTTAACTGTCTGACAAAGCTTGCCATGTTGTTGTGCTTGAAGTACTTGGGAAGAATCTCTTTTGCAAATGTCTGTTCATCCAACACCAAGAAACTCTGGCCATTCTAAAATGAGAGAGACACATTAAGCTACTTAAAGACCATTGTAGAAAACATGCTGGGCTTTTAGAATTAATCACCAGATAGGAATGTTTCCTTTGTGCATGCAGTACGTAACTGATCTGCTTGCCTACAATTTTCCACAACAGAAAGTGTACAAACCATGCAGTTGCAAAGCAACAGAGTATTATCAATTTACATTGCTACCCATATCGAAAGGGGAATATCTATATTGTTACTCATTGCTTCCTCAAGAAATTAATTGTTTGCCAACAATTACCACAGTTTCACTACGGGACAATACTATCACTTTTGTATGTAGTTTCAATGTCTTGGGAAGGGATCTAATGAAGAGACTGTGCAAGGGAAAAAACCAACAACCAGCTGAGACCCTTATGCTTTCCAGTATAACAGCATGGTTAGTTTGATAAGGCTTGTAGAGCAGATGGAGCTGTCAAAGAGCCGAGGGTGTCCACTAGGTTTCAGAGTAACCAAAAAGGTAATTACCCAAGGCAATATCCCACTCCCCCTTGGATGCCAGTTGTGAGCAAAGACTGATATTTTATTTCATCCACAGTCTTTGACTAAAATAGAAGGCTCAGCTCTTTGTTCTCCAATGACCGTGCTCCATTAACTAAAGGGCAAGTAATTGCCAAAATCCAAAGCAGCTACTTCAAAATGGTTTATGTTTTGCCTGTACATCCACAATGTTCTCACCCCTAAGAAGCCTTTAACAAATATCAACACTGATACTGCATCTTCTTAGAAGCCATTTGGTTCAGTAAGTCATGTGCGTTTCTTACCCCCAAATGCCAGTAGATCTATGATCCCAAAAAGCCTGAAGAACCAACCATAAGACCATGTGAAGACCCTTGCCCAAAAGCTTGTTTCTAACAAACCAGCAAGGATTGTCAGATACAGGATTTATAAATGGCTGACCACTGGATGAGTTAGGAGCTTAAGACTGAGGGGAGGATAGGAAGACAAAACCTTCCCAGTAATGCCTGCCTCCTGCTGAGAAACAGTCAGTGGAGGGGAAAGGGGAAGCAACAAAAAGGGCAGGAACAGAGCATTTTAGCCAATGCATTAATGAAAATCACCAGCTGAAGGCAGCCAAACAAGTGGCACTACCAGGACACGCAATGCCAACAGACAGCTTTCATGCAACACCTCGCTTTGTCACTTTGACATTGTTCAGGCCTAGCACAGAAAAATCTGGGATACGCATCTCCTAGTTCCTGTTCCCCTGACAGTCGTTTACAGCAAAGCTGCACAGACATGGCCTGACTTGAACTCACTGAAGCCTTACTACGTAACTAAATACTGTTTTCAAGTCCTAGCGCTACAGACTGCAGCATACAGCAGTCTCCCAAGTACTCGATTCGGTACTCCTCAGCCTTTCCACAGACACAGGTACCCGTGGCTTCACTGAGATATGTTTGCAGGGAAACAAAACTTGGCTGTTTGGTTTCAGACAGTGTCTGTCGTTACAGCGTACTCTTTGTTCCCTGTTAAGCTCAGTGCACTTTCTGCACCCCGTACTATTGATACGGCATTATTTTTAAAAGATGTAATCATTTGTGTGCCAAGTGATCCCAATATCTTCACCCACACAAGAACTCCTGGATGCCATCAACTCTCATTAGTGGATCTTCCTTCTACAAACAGCTTTGCAAAATTTCAAGCAATTAATCTTTATTTCTAATTAAGAAAATAATACAAAGCTATCTAAGCCTTGGTGTTCCTACTCAAGATAAACACAAGCAATGAATTTGGAAACTCTCCATTAAAAGCATACAGTGGCAAAAAAGGCACTTAAGGCAGATAGCATCTGAACCTTCATATTGCCCTTCGCATCTCTCTTACAGAAAAAAAAGAAAGAAAAATAGAAGGAAAAGCTGCCATAATCTACAGAATCTATCTGCTTCCTTCTTCAGGAAGTTTTGCTTGAACTTACTGTTAACTCATTCTCAGTAAAATGTTTAAGAAGACATTTTATCATTGCTTGCGCATTTAAAATAAACTCAGCTGGGAGCTGCCATCTCAACACTACTTGAAGATGTTGATACAGTTTGAGAACTGGAATTTTTTAACATAAATTATTTTTAAAACATCTAAGATACAGAAAAATGAATTACAAAAACTTGCTTAGCATTTATCTCAAGCGCTAATGATGTTTAGAGCAGCAAGCTTGCCAGGCCTTCATTCCACTGTAAGACGGTGGTCACTTCCGCCTTCCAATACTTTAAGATACCTATAAACTGTGTTCTGGTAACGCTTCTTTATTATTCACTACAACAGCCCACATTCAAATACAAAGGAAAGGATGTTCAACTATAAAGGTTTTCAATTCTTTAAAAAAACAATCCATCAAAGCAGATGTACATGAACACAGCCACCGTACACGTTTAACCTGCAGTCTCTAGGACAGGGACCTCAGTTACTGAATTGAGCAGAGAGAGATGGACACTCGAGCGTCGTCATCATCCCCCGTCACCACCGATGGGTACCAAAGGTGACTCTCCAGAGAGAGAGGCGGCGGTGTGGGGGTGCCCCCCCCTTCCCCCAGCAGGTGGTCACGACACCGGGGTGACGACATCCGATCGCAGCAGTTGTCGGCCCCACGCGGCCGCCCGCCCGCCCGCCAACGAGCGCGGGCCGCTCCGCGCCGGCCCGGCCCCGGCCCGCCCCGGGTGAACGCCGGTCCTGCTCGTTTCGCGCACCGGACACGCAAACACCCCGATTTCCCCATCTTCTTTTAGCCCGGAGCGGGCCGTTGCCGCGCTGCTCTCGGCTCCCCGCATGGCTCGCCAAAGGCGAGCCCTGTTGTTTACGGACCCGCCGACCCGCGGTAGAAAACCCCCGCGCGGCTCCGCGTTTCCCCTACTACGGCTTAATAAAAACCGCGTGTCAGCGCGCCCCAAGAGCGGACGGCTCTCGGATCCCTGCCCTCCCGGAGAAGCTGAGGAGCGCCTGCCTCCCGGGGGATCCCGCAGCCCGCTCCCTCGGGGCCGGCCAACAGCCCCCTCTCCCCCAGACCGCCAGCAGCCCGGGAGCGGCGGGGGGCGCGCGCGGCTTCTCCGCCCTCCCCACGCGCGCCGAGGCTCGCGGCGTCGGGGCGGGCGGGGAGCCGCGGGCCCACGGAAGGAAGGCCTGCCCGGCCAGCTCGCCCTTGGGAGGCCCAGGGAACCCGCCGGGCGCAGGGGCTGCGGGTCCGCCCGGTGCCTCCGAAGCAGAGGTGACTGGGGGGAAGGGGGGGGGGGGGGGGGACGGGGACCCCGCCCGCCGCGCGGCGCCCGCGGGCGGGGCGGCCAACCGCCGCGGCGGGCGCGCGCCGCACCTGGCTCCAGGTGATGAGCTGGTTGTTGGGAGCCTCGCTCACCAGCGCCCACAGCTTGCTGAGGAAGGCCGGGACCCCCGCGCTGACGGAGGGCTGCGGCTGAGGCTGGAGCGGCTGCTGCTGCTGCTGCTTCATTGTCGCTCAGGTGCCTCCGCCGTCTGGCCGGGGAAGGGAGGAGAAGCGGCCGGGCCTTCCCCCGCCCCTCCCGCAGGCGCCTGCGCCCCGGGCGCAGCCCGCGTGCGCCGGGACCCCCCGCCCATGCGCGCGCGCGCCGGCCCGGCCCAGCCCCCCCCCCCGCC
>JAVSBS010027169.1:106424-119200 GCA_033124195.1 Coracias cyanogaster | reverse complement strand
CTTACTGCAGAGACAAAAAAAGGGCATGTGGGCAATTTTTACTGTACAAGTCAAAAGGTAAGTGTAACTAGAGCTAGCATTGACAGCTTCCATTAGGCTTAATAAGATGTGGCTTGCTAGGCAGCTCTCACTCTGGCCAGTATCTCTTCCTGCCCTGGAGATAGGCAGTGCTGCGTTTCTGGCCTCTTTTAGGCCCGGAGGTTTTCACAAAATGTACATGCTTGATCGAAGTTCACCTCATTAACAAAGAGCTGTTTCTGTACTAGTGTGCCTGGATGATCTCTGGTCACTCCTGCCAGCACGGGAGATACTGGATCTTGCAGTTCCAGTTCTACTTGTCCTCACAATGGTCTTTAAAAACAAACGAACACGTATCAGTGTTCTCAGCATGAAAAATGGGAGAAAAAACCCATTGTTGGCCATTGCCTTTCTGCTTCAGGAAAAGGTTTGCATTTGCATTTAAAAGTGGAGTTCTGTCTGCAAGCCCTACCACTAACCCAATGTCACAGGTTGTTTGAGGACACAACATTTGACCCATAGGTGACTCAGGGTTCACCTGCGGTGCAAGAGGAGCTAGCTGAGGTTTGCACATCACCCTGACGCGTATCCTCTGGACATAGTAATTCATAGCTCTGCGTCTGCAATATCATCTCTAACTTGGCAGGTAAATCTGGACCACGTTGCAAGGTGCACATTGCTCTTTTCATCTCCTAAGAAAATCCTTTGCAAAAGATAAAGATCGTGATGGTGTATAGGTGAGCAGCTGAGCTGCTCTGAAAGCTGTGCTCCACACAAACACCTGAAGGGCAGTGTGCTGAATTCATGACAATTGCTTCTTATATCCTCTTCCATTATTAATAAAAGCCCAGACTCTGCTGATCCAGACATTTAAAACATGTTCCTTCCCCCCCACCCCTCGAGTCTGTTTCAAAATGTTTTGAGGAACAGAAAGAAGATCACTTCAGGGGTAAGATTGATAGCTCAGGCAGAGCTGTGGTAAAATCAGGTTGCCAGCTACTGTGTGCTGTTGTTTCAGCCTCCAAAAGTTATTTGCTTTCGTTGCAGGTACAAGCTTAGATTTGTCCTGGTGAATTTTGGAGCTTGGTGTAGATGTCCCATGGGAGTACAGCTGGTGTGGGTTCCTGCTGTGACCAAAGGGGAGGGGCCGTATTTGCAGGACAGGTCAGTTAGTTAGCACCTGGGTTGACTCACTCTTTGAATATGCCTGGTTTTCCCGCTGTTGGTTATATTTTTAGCAAGGGAAGCCATGTTCCTAATTGATTTAGTTGCCCTAGTGAAGCTGTCGTGGTCCTGCTGTTGCAGTGAGCCCTGTGCTAAAGCAAGCACTGAAAGCACCCAGAGCAACGTGACATTTAAGCAGAAAGAAAAAGAAATAAATCGGTAACCATTTTAAGATGACAGATTGATTTGCCTACCTAACATGCCAGCATTGAGTGCCGTGTAACAGATAAAGTAAGTGATACAGTATTGCCCAACGTGGAATAAAATTATTCTTGTGATAATAGCTTATCCCTCAGTTGATACAGTGACATGGAAACAATCTGTGAAGACTTGGCACTCAGATGAACCCCGGAGCTGGAACAAGGGAGGAAGGCAGAGAAGAGGAGGAAGGAACAAAGCGTAAGGGAAGGAACATGGCAAGTGGAGAGAAAAAAAAGCTTTCGACCTTTCAACAGTGATGAGCCTTTGATTCAGGTTGTTCATATGACGAAACCATCCCCACAAGGACGCTACCTGAGATGTCTTTATTTTTTGTCTGCTTGAGCTCATGATAAACACTTACATGAGACTTTTTTTTCCCCCAGATAAACATAATAGAGAGCAGAATGATTTTTATCGATCCAGGAAGTCAAACTACAGAGGACATTAAAAAGCATAGTAGAAGAAGTTTAAAATCTCCACTGAGGGTATCTTACTTTGTGTTTTGTTTTATCTGGACAGATGTGATACCTCTTTTCTGATACTTTTTTGTGAATTTTGCCATTCAGAAAATAAAATACAGCAGTTTGGAGAATCTCGGGAGATTGCAATGCATGGACAAGAGCTTACCAGATGGAGAAAAACTGATATCCTATCTCTTTTTCCCCATATATTTCCTGTTCTATGTTATTTTGTTTTTACCAAGGGTATTTTTCCATTGCTGTATTCCTAAAAATATACATATATATATATATATCTATGTATATGGTAAGTAGTAGAACAAAGTATTATCAGCTACTGTGAACACATTACAAAATAAAGTAGGTGATACTTGTTCACCTGACAGAAGTGCATCCAGGACTGGAAATGCTGTGCCAGAGAGACGGCAGAACATTATTACTGGGAAACTTTCTATTTGTGCGCTAAAACAAATACTTAAGGTTAGGAAAAACCTCGTAGTATCCGTTTGACTGCCAGTTTTAAATAAAATTTAGCTGTGGGGAGGGGAGAAGTGTTCTGGGCCACAAGATCAGGGCAGCTGTGCTCCAGAAAGCCTCTTTCTCCATCCCTTTACCTTGGGACACGTCTTTAGCCTCACAGGTGATTCATTTCTGAAGTGACTAAAGATCCTAATGTAAATAGGTCAGTGAAAGCAGGAAGGCAAGAGGACTATTTATATTAAAGGAGAATGCAGTAAGCCTGGGAAGCAGTAGCATCTGTAGCACATATAGCCTGATAATAACATTACCTTTGGGATAGTTACACGTAGGAGTACTCCTTTACACCAGTAATTCAAGTAGTGCCTTGTAGCAATGTAATTATCCTGCTTTCTCTTTGAAGGCTGGCTGTGGTTTCAATTCATTTACATTCTAAAGAAATCTAATTTTTTAATAACAAAAAACCCCTTCTCCAGGTCTTAGCAGCTCTAGAGATCTCTGATAGGCCAGTGCGGGCCTGAGAATTATGGACAAATGTGATGCTCCTAAAAAGAGCCAAACAGGTGATTTAAGTCCTCTGTCTGATCCACACAATGAAAACAACCTGCTGCAGATGGCTTTGCAGGTGCCCACCCAGTCAGACAAGGTTTTGTGGGAGTGCAGAACATTCCCAGCTGCTGGCCTGTGTTCAGCCTTCTCTCGGGGGTGCTGGTTGTAGGGACTTGGTGGTGGCAACCAGCATCCTGCCATCAGCTGGTAACAAACTGTGATGGCTGCCGTAGGTTGGAGCCAAGAGCTCTGCCTGCCATCAGCAGGTTGCTGAACACCGGACACGTGAGCTGTTGGCTTCTCCCCTCAAAAATGCCAACAGTCCTAGTAATGAGAATGTGAACAACGCAATCCAGTGTGGGTTTGGAAGGTGTGCAGCCGAGAAGGCCAGAGCAAGAGCTGTGTTTTCTGAATGGATTAGGGAAATAGGTTGTTTGCCTGTTCAGCAAAGGCTGTGCATTCTGGAAGCTGAAGGATCTGTGGAAAAAAATGCAAATGTAAAATATGTGGAATGTAAATGTCAGGAGCATAAAATGGCTGTATAAAAAGCTGCAAATCTTGTTACCTAACTTGAGCAATACAGAAATTAGTGTCTAATCAAATTCCTTAAAATCCCACTGTGGATCTCTGTCACCTCATCTGGACATGCCTGTCCTCCCCCTCAGTTGTAGAGGGACCATAGAAGAGTAGATAAGACTGGAGAGAAACTTTTAGACAGTTCAAGTTAGGTGATATGGATTAGGACTGCATCCCAGGAGTCAAATTACTGCTGTTATGGGTAGCTTGAATTCTGATATTTCCCAAGATCACTGTAGCTCTTTCAAGAGATTTCTTGGATGCATATGGAAGGGGTCCATCAATTCCCAGATTGCATCAAAATAATTTACACACAGGCTGCACAGAAGGCTGAACTCGCTAGAGATCATCAAAGTGCTAAAATGCTCAATTTCTTCTAATGTAACATTTCCAGGTGAAAAAATAAGGCGTGTCCACTGAGACTTGATAACCTCAATGACCCCACAGTTTGGGCTGTTCTCACTGCAATCCCTCCGTTCTTTTAACGAAGATTTTTCACATTCGCGAAGGTGTCACAAGCATCACGTGGAATGAGCTTGTAATATATGATTTTGAGTGGTGTCTTTCATTGCCTAGGGAGCTTTAAAACAGGCCCTCTGTGTCCCCTTATGGCAGTTGTATTGAAGTGCAGACAACTTTACCTAAGAAAAATAAGAAAGTAAAATCCAGGCAAGAATGCTGTTCCTGAGTCTGAATTACATTTAGCGCTAACTCCTTGCAGGCTCTATTTTCACTCTGTCAATAACAGATGTGCTGTTTGCAGTGTATGGCTGAACAAATCCATTTCCAAACCTCTCCTTGACTCCTTTAAAATCTGTTGCATTCCACTGATAGTAAGATAAGCTGCTTAGCTGGGAGAAGAAATATGGATGACTTCATTAATTTTGAAAAAAAAAAAGTCCTAAAAGAAATTAAAAGAGAGACTTGGGTTCTTTTTATTTATTCATGAATAAGTCAAATTAGGAAATCTAGTTTTGTAATTTCTGGCTCCAGGAGTGGTGATAGGAACAATAATAAATATTAGCTCTTATTAGTGGAGATCTCTCTTTTGATTATTTACAACTACATATTTGCATACACCATTTGTTTAAATTGTACCCACGCCAGAAGTGTCTTTTCAAGCAAGCACATGTGGTCTTTCTCAAGTCATGACAACATTTAAAATCATACACCACAAATATATGCATTGATTCTCACTTAGCATAATTATAATAAATCAAATCTATACGCTGAAAAGAAAGAAACAGATTTTAAGTTGAGAATTAAATTACTCACTGAGATTAACAAGAACAGTATGCAGGGCTTTGGAAAATATTTCTTGCCCAAGAACATGAACATTTAAGAGACGGGGTTAGTTCCAAAGAATAGCTCTGCCTTACCTGACTGGGGTTTAATGATTGTCCTTCCAATACAACCTTTTGTCAGGGTGAAAGCCTTCTGAAACAGCTTTTAGAGAGTGATGGAAATTCTGAAGCACAGCGTCGAAATCCAGATTCCTGGGGCCTTACAGGTGGGCGCTTCAATAATTTGGTCAACAACGGGATCAAGATGAAAAAAAAAAACCAGGAAATGGGCTGAAGTCATGATACTTGTCCCAAATAAAACATGAGGATTTTCCTTTTATTAAACTTCTGAATTTTAAACTCAACAATTAGTGCTTCACCATTGGCACTGGTTTGTGGAGCTGGAGCTTAGGAAAGGGTGCAGTATTTCCACAAGAGCCCCAAATAAACTTGTATAAACCAATTTTTGCTCAGCTAAATATGTTGGTTAATGCCAGGCAAGGGTGTAGCTGACTTTATTAACTCTATAAATGTAAATGCATGTTTGTTCACCTGGACTAATTCCTGAGGACAATGTGGGTGTGTCATTAATAGCAAACTCAGCGTGCCCAGGGTTGGTCTCTGACACTGAGACCAACTGATATGAAACAGGCTCTGTCCATACCATTAAACTCTCCCTATTTGCCCAAACTGGGTCATCTCACACAGTTTGCCTCTTGGGAGTGGTATGGAAATGCCTGAGTTATGGCCAAGAATTATGTGGAGGTGTATGTCTTGGCCCTGGTCAGCAGTGTGCCAGTGCTGGTCTGAGAATTTAGTCAGTGAACGTTGACCTAGCTCACATCCCCTCAGCTACATGCTGAGAAAGAGACCATCCACTGCACATTCTGCTGCGCCTCTCAGGAATGAACAAGGAGGAAAAGGATGTGACTCGACCTTGCCCTGCTTCCCTAAAGCATACAGAGTTGCTCCTTAGGCTCCCTTCTGACAGTGGTACCATAATGATCAAAATGTTTGTGGTGGCTTGGCCCTGGCTAGCAACCTAGCTCCCACCCAGCTGCTCGGGCCCCACCTCAACTGGACAGGCCACAGGGAAAATAAGAAGAACAGGAGCGAGGAGGCTCGTGGGTCAAGATAAAGACATTTGGTGTCCCCTCAGCTATTTCTCACACTTTCTGTTCTCTTGTCCTCCTCTGCTTGTCTGGCATTCCCTCCCCTTTCTAAAATACGTTATCACAGAGGGGCCAGCTGGTTGGCTCTGGGGCTTGAGTTGGCTGAGGGGCTCAGCTGTGCCCTGTGGTGGGTCTGTTTGCACTGGCTGGAACTGGCTGAGTTTGGCACAGGGCAGGTCCTGGCCTCTTCTCACAGAGGCTGCTTTGCAGCATTCCCCTCTGCCAAAACGTTGCCATGGACACCCAACACGGTGTCCTGGAAGGGCAATGGCAGAAAAGCCTGCTCTGGAACACAGTGTCCAAGCTCTGAACATGCCTGGTGAGGTTGTGCTTAGCAGTCCGTGAGATTAAACTAAGGAAATAAAAGGATCATTAGTAGGATTAAATCTGCCTTTTCTAAAGGAAATGACTTTTCCTGTCTGCCATGTTAACACTATGCAAATGGTGATTCTCAGAAATGTACAATTTGATCAAACATAGATGTTCTGTGGCCAGCAGAAGATAGTTTTCTTGTGCCATATTTCAGACTTCTGCTCTATACCATAAAGGCAACAGCTTCTTCATGTCAAGTCAGAAAACACCAGACTGTTTTTGCCATGCATGAAGTGACCGTAAAGAAAGGAACCATGAAGCACATAGTCAGTTCACTTTTTTTTCTTTCAACTTATGTATGGCAAGATTTTAACCAGGAGAAAATAGAGCCTAATACAGGGTTTTGAACACATTTAACTTAACCATTGATCTCAAATTTACAAGTATCTTGTGGGACAGGAGAGATCCTTAGATCGTTTGATGTGGCTTCCACTATGTCATAGACAATTAAGAACACCCGATATTGACATGATAGTAGTTTCTTGATGAACATATATTTTGTTTTCTGCTAAAAGCCATGTTTGAGAAAGCATGGCGACTTAATGTCTTAAGCCTTAGACTTAATGATGGAGAGTAAACCTTTTCATTTGGTAGTTTGTTTCAGTGGTTAATCACCTGCTTTTTCAAGCATAGTTCTGCGGTTGATCAACCTCACTCCCTCCATCCCTCCTTTTCCCCCTTTCCCTTTTCCTTTCCTCTCCTTTCCTTTCTTTGACCACTAGTTCTTGATGGGTTTTTCACTGCTGGAATTAAAAACTGTGTTACTTCTCAGTACCTTACCTAACCACTCTTTGTTCTTCATTTTGGCAAGCTAAAAGAGACTGGGCTTATCTATGTCACTCCAGCTCTGAAAAAATGTAGTTGTTTTATCTTCTCCGGTTTGTCAACATTCTTTTAAAAATGGACCCCTAACCGCACACAGTATTTCAGACTTCACATGCCTATACCACTTAATCAGTTTACTGATCCTTTCTTCCCTGAGCTAATGTATTAACCTGGGTTTTGTGACTATTCTTTTGGCCTACGGTATGCTCAGTCTTTCCTTGCATCCTTTCCCCTGTTCAGTAAGTCTAGTCGTCCCTTCATCTTTTTAAAAAGGAAGAATATCTTTTGGGTATCCCAGTTTCTTTGAATGGGCTCAGATTCCTGTGCAATCAGAGGGGTTTGTCTGCTCTGTTCTCCATTACAGTTTATCATTTTTTCAGTCTTTGTCCCTAGAATTACAAATTACTTCTTGATCACTTCTGAAAACAGTCAAATTCCTGATTAGTGACACTTTCCCACAGTCACTGACAGTACCCGGTTGGCAAAGATGTTTTCCACAAATAGAGTTACCTTTCTACCTTACTGCATTTATGTTATATACGCCACCTTTTAGATCAGTGGAATGTATTATTAATTCAACAGATCTATAAAAGTCAAAGATAACTGTGGCGCTATGACACACTTAAAAGTTTTAATATAATTTTAGAAGTAATTCAGGTTTATTTGAGAAGAGCTATTTCCCTAAACCATATTGACAAGGGTGTATTACATTCCTATCCTCTAAATCTTTTAAAATTGAACCAATGAAAAATGGTATTTACTGATTCCAGAAGGAAGGTAAAAGAAAGAAGTTCAGAGAGAGGTAAGTGGGTGTTCATGGTACAGGAATGAGAGCAAGATGGCACTGATGGTTTAGTGTAGGGAAACATTGCAATTCTTCTTTAGCAACCCCTATTCTGGGCAAGAAGGACTTAAGTCTCCAGATCACTTCAAAAGATGAGAGCATAGTGATGAGAGGTTTCTAGCCCAAGTCTCCAAAATAAAAAAAAGCAGAGTTAAGCCTTTGTCTAAAATTGTTGATACAAGTAGAGAAACAGTTAAAGAGAAAAAGATGAGATTAGCAAAACCAAGATTCTCATTGCTACCCGCCAAAGGCTGTGTTTGATAAATAAGGCAAATGTGAAATTGGGAAATAATGAAGAAAATTTTATGTGCTGCATGCTGGGTCTAATAATGAAAACATGGGCGGCTGGACTTATCCATGCTTCTGAGGCTGTAAATATCAATGACAGGAGAGCAGATGGACTAAAAGGAGCAAGCTTTAATGTGGTGACTGCCACATTCCCACCTCTAGGGTTGTGGGACCCCCGGTGACAACACTGCAGCTTCAGAAGCACGGAGGTGTCACCCAGACAGCTAGAACCTGGCTAGATCACATCCACTATATCTTTCCTGAATATCACCTTTTTTTTTACTTCCTTGTCTTCTTTCTTCTCTTTTTTTTTAAATCTCGTTGTTTATGCCTTCTCTATAGTGGAAATCTAGTTCAGCTAGCTAAGCCTGAATCCTTTGCTGTGTTATTCTAAGACTAGGGCCAAAAAGGCAACTAAAAGAAAAACTTAAACGTATACATTTAAAAAAATGTATACAACCTGATGCTTTTATACATCTGTGACTGGTAAGGCTATGCATGCATCTGTCATTCTTCAGCAGAGTTACACCAGAAAAGGAGGCTACATTTGCTATCTCTTGCTTTTATGTGACTTTCTCTAATCTGTGTTCTGGAAAGCCAGATCAGACTCCAGCAGAAAAAAAGCAAAATGCCTCCCTGCTCATCTCTCGGTTTTCTCCCCTTTCCTTTTACCCTTCCCTTTTCTCTTCTGCACTCTGTCCCCTCCTCATGAAAATGGCTCTTTTCTTTAGCACCATCTCAAGTGTTGCCAAATGGAGAAAGAATTGGTCCTTTATAATTTTTTTTCTGAAGCTAAAAGAAAGGGTAAAAGGGATAATTCTCAAATGAAAGCCTCTGTTGATGCTTTTAAGTGCTCAACTGAGTGGTTGGTTTTGGTTTTCTTTTTTTATCCTTAGCATAAAAAATTTAATGGTGCCATTCTGTATGAAATCTCTCCACATCAAGCATCATCTATTTGTTTATCTCTATACAGAGGCAGGTTCATTCAGTAGGTTTATACTCTGGACCACTTGATGATATTCAGGAAATGAACATGGCTTATTGAGAGCCCTCTGGCTTGTTACCTGGGAGGCTGAAATACTTTTTCATAAATCATGGAGTCATAGAATGATTTGGTTTGGAAGGGACCTTCAAAGATATCGAGTTGCAACCCCCCTTACCATGGGGAGAAGCATCTTTCACTAGATTAGGTTGCTCAAGGCCCCATTCTAACCTTACCTTAAACGCTTCCAGTGATGAGGCATCCACAACCTCTCTGGGCAGCCTCTTCCACTGTCTCACTACCCTTACAAAAAAAAAAAAAAAAGTTTTGTTCCAAAGTTTTAGTCAGTTCTCCTTCATAACAGACCTGTGTCATGTAGGACTTATTGGCCTTCAAAATACCACAGTTAGCCCTTCAGCAGCTCTCTCAGGGCCAGAGCATCTTTTACATCTCACATGCACTAAGCTGGAGAGTTTGGGAGGAGAAAAAGACATCTGTGAAAAACAAAGTAAAAAAGCATGGAAATCTGAGGAAGTTCCTTTCTGAGTGGGATATTTCCGATGGGCTCCTGGTTCTGTGTAAGGTCAAAGTCAAGGAAAAGGTGCCAGTCTAAAGACTTCACATTCCTCTGCCAATCAATCATCAAGGCTTAAAATGGTCTACTAGGAAGGCCTCTCCTTCTCCACTCCAGATTGGTTGCATCCCTCTCTAAAGGAGGACAGCAGACATCACCACTGTTAAGAACCACCCGTTGGCATCAATAGGGATCATCACACAGCACCTTCATGGATATCTTTACGGTTCACTGGTATCATTACATGAACAAATAGCAAAAATCCAATTCTTAATCCATCCCTCTTGTACTGTCAGCCAGTTATTTTTCTCTTTGACTATTCTGTAATGTAAAACATTCAAACCATAATTGCCTGCCAACATTTAAGGTACCACAGTCTGGAGACAAACAATGAAAGTTCTTCTAGGCGTATCCACTTTGTAGAACAGCACACATAGCTTTGGCTAGACAACATTTCACAGTCTACTGCCATAGCACTGAAAGTGACATAACTAGCTCAGACTAGTAATGAGAGGCCTAAGTAGTGCTGAGAAGTAGGACAGGGTGGGATGGGCATGGTGCCATGCTGTATGCAAGTTCAAACTAGTGCTATCTAATGATTCACCTTTGTAGGGATATCTGGCTGTTCTCAAATGAGTAGCCTGTCTTCAGATCATAGACCGCACAGGTGCTCTTCCTAGGGATCCTTTATAACAATTCAGAGTAGTAAATAATTGAAGAAATATTTTACCAGGCCTCAGAGAAAGGAGAACATGTCACAAATAGTTGCAGAATAACTTAATATTGGTTTGTTGGAGAAGACCTGGTACTTACCAAATGTCTTCAATTCAAATTTCTGCCAGAGAAATATAGAAGCAAAGTGTCTCTTAGTGGAACTTGTCATTGGGTATTTCTGAAACCTCCTGAGCTTTAAAAGCCTTGAAGGAACCTGAATCCCACAGCTGCATTGTTTCGCATGTCTCTCTCCCAGGTGGGCTGTTCTTCACAGGGTTCCCTGGGGATGTCATTCTGCATCCCTCTAACTTGTTCCTCCTGGCTTGCTTTGAGGCAGAGGCTTGCCCAGTGTTGCAGAGTGACTGTGGGTTAGGATCTTCTCATGAATGCTTTGCTCTTGCCTCAAACTGGCTGGGGAAGAAGACTGTTTAGAATCTCATTTTCATTGAGTTCGGTATACAGAACATATAAAAAAGGGAATAATTTCACTTTATGTATTCTTACAGTCTTAATTTTATTTCTTTGTTGTCTTCCTTTTTTCCTCTCATCCACTTGTGGGAGCGTGTAGATGACTGCCATTCAAGGCGGGCGTTTTGCTCTTTAAAGGACATCAGAAAAACACTAGAGCCAAATAACCCAGCATCTGCTCAGTGTGGAGCATGAAAATAGGGAGTATATGGAATCTAACTCCAAGTTCAGGTTCGTGGTAAATCTTGTCCTTTAGGTTTAATTGGTGCCCTAGAGGAACATGAAGGCCAGAGTCAACTCTGAGGATTGAAGTAACCAGCCTTTGGAGTTAACCTCCCTAACCGTGTGTGAAACCACTATTGTGATTTCAAAGTCTCATTAAGTATTAAATACAGAGCATGCCAGAAGTGATTTTGCCGTTAATAAAGATGTTCATCTATTTAAATAATCAGACTGTAGTCTCATTACAGCTGTATTGCATGAAACATTATTTGTAGAGAAGAGTTCTTAATCATCCACTTCAGTAAAATTTATAGGGAAACCAGCGTTAGTGAGTGAGTTAATTTCAAAGAATAACATGTTCAGTCTTGGATTATTCTTTCACAGCTGAAAAGAAAATGAAAGTGTTTTGAAAATTATTCTAAAAGAACAGAAAATTATAAACAACAGAGTGAATGACTTGTAACTTCTCCTTTGAAAAAGAGAGGAAAACAGAACTCACAAAACAGATTCTGCCTCCAGACAGCCCCCGCCCCCCCAAAATAGGAAGCAGACACCAAAAGCTTTACGGAACAAAAACCCAGAGAGCCTTTCAAACCTTCCAGATGTAAGATTTTACCCTTTTAGCCAAAGATACTTTTACCCAAGAGACAGCATTGACATTGCTAATAAGAGATGGCAAATATCTTTTTAACTCTCCCTGCGGTCTTCTGTGCTGTTGTAAACAATATATTTAACAGCGGAAATAAAGTCTTTGATGCTGTTACTGGGTGGGATGGGGGGATTTTGGATGGCTGGTGTACCATGTTAGTAACAGGTACTTTTACATTGATACGTATAGATTTGTAGACTTAAAGAGAAATCTTTTGATTTTCTAAACAGTGCAGACCAGGGAGTGCCATCCAAACAAAATCACCTATGTTCTTCTGGCCAAAAGCTCATCCTGGGAGTTCATGAAATGGGTGTTTGCCCATGCTTGTTGTCCTCCTGCCATGGCCAACTGTGAAGAGCCTGGCTCTGTGTCCTGATAACCTCCTGTTAGGTTGCGGGGGACTGCTGCTGGATCTGCCTGAAGCCAGCCTGACAAGCCTATTTCCCTCAACCTCTCCTCCTAGGGCAAGTGCTCCAGCACCCAGTCATCACCATGGCCCTACACTGAACATGTTCCAGTTGATAGATCATAGAATCATATAATGGTTTGGGTTGGAAGGGTCCTTAAAAACCGTCTAGTTCCAACTCCCTCTGCCATGGGCAGGGACAACGTCCACTAGACCAGGTTGCTCAAAGCCCCATCCAACCTGAGCTTGAACACTTCCTGGGATGGGCATCCACAGCCTCTCTGGGCAACCTGTTCCAGTACCTCACCACCCTCACAGTAAAGAGCAGATATCTTTCCTGTACTGACTGGGACAGACAGACCAGGCACAGTACTCTAGTTGAAGTCCAACAACTTCTAAGTAGAGAGAGATAATCCCTTCTTGAAGTCATTTCTACCTGAATTATCTCATAATTCCATGAAATGGATGGTGGCT
>JAVSBS010027169.1:71914-106324 GCA_033124195.1 Coracias cyanogaster | reverse complement strand
CTCCTCATACACATGCATTCCAGCCCCTGCTCTGGCCCCTCCTCGCTCTTGTGTTTGTGTGACTGGCGGTGTGGTGGGGATGAAAAGATGAGGGATGTTATAGGAGGGAAGCTTTTGAGGCAAAAAAGGAGAAATCACAATAAATAATGCTAGAAAAACTCACCTCTAAAAGCCCAGTAAAAGGGTCCAAGGTTTTGCACGAAATCTTGGTGATCTTCTGCAAATGGAGCTGATGAAGTGACCTTCTTAACCTGATAAGAAAATTCCTGAAACAGAACCTGGTGATTTTAGGGTATAAGACAGTACAGAAACTTGTGCTCACTTCGTACTTCTTCTCTATTATTATTGTCTTCAAATGCAAACACTGAGGGGAAGAAATAGATAAAAGACTGCCTGCAGGTTTCTTGGTTTCTGGGCGTGCTTTAGTGTAGCAGGCCCTGGCAAAAGCCCTCCCTGTTCTCCTGGCTGAGAAGGGAACATGAGGAAGCAAAGGGGAGAGCAACAGGTGAAACCATTCTACTCCTCAGAAACCATGAAGCTGCTTGCCCACTGCTGCTCCCCCTTCCCTCCCGCCTGTTGTGGGAAGAGAATCAGGAGGAAAAAAGGTGAAAACCACTTGAGTTGAGATAAGCACTGTTTAATGGAATAGCTCAAAGGGAAGAAAGAACAATAGTAACAATAATACTAATGAAATAATACGCAACGTGAGTGATATAGACCATGAGACTATACGAGGTACCAAGGTGCAATGTCCCTGCTCTGGCTGCATACTGAAGCCATTCAGGTGCCCTTTCCCCAGGCCAGCCCTCCCCTTATATAGCCCTCAATTAGTCAGTAGGGAATATCCCCTTGGCTGGTTTGGTTGTTTATCGGCTGTGGCCTCTCCCAGCTTATTGTAAACATTAACCCTATCCTGGCTGAACCCAGGACACCACCATAATGACATCTCTACCTCCTAGAACACTAATGATTGAATACACTGCTCAGGGCAAACCTGTGATGAACATGGGAGATGTTGTCTCTGGGTTTTAAGCTCTCTTTTTACCTGCTGACAGTGAGGAGCTGTGGACATACATTTGTGCTAGAGCAGATGGTGGAGAAGGTGGGTGCTGAGCTGTTGGGGAGCAGCAGCAGTCCAGCCCCCAGGTGCCCATCTCCTCTCTAGTCTTCCAGGTCTCTATACTGAAGAGAAAGGAGGAGTAGGATATTTTTGTTTTCACCACAGCCATGGCACAGGGCTGGAGGAAATACCTACTGGATTTGGAACTGTTTCCTACCACAGGTAGTCTTTTTTCTCTCAAGTCTCCTGCACCAGGAGTGCAGGCCACTCCAGTGGCCTACAAAGATGGTACAAAGGAGTGGGTGTGTGAGGTGCACTGAGAAACAGGGGTGGGGCACCTGGGAGGCCACACAGAGTCACTGGTTTGGTGGGTATGTGATGGGACAAAACTATCCTGTTTTTGTAATCATCCCTGAGGGGAGAAGATGAGAAACACAATGTGCCTCAGCTCTGAGGGGTTGTTAGTGCAGCAAGCTCCTCAAACTGATTCCAGTGATGAACGTGTTCGACTTGAGTTGTATGAAATCTGCTTTAAAAATTCATGTTGCCTTTTTCCTCCTGCCCCTGGTAGCTCAGTTGTGCTGTTTGAAAAATGACTCACCTCTCTCTGAGACTGCTTTATATTCAAACAGCTAAACTACTGCTTTTAACCAGCGTTTTATTGAAAGATTCCCCCGACCTCTTCTGGACAAATGCCTTTTCTGCCATTCTTAGCAGGTACATTTACGGGAGCACAAGCAAAAAGTTTAGAGATAATTCTTGTCAAAACAGTGGAGGCAAACTTTAGTTCAACAGGAAAGTCATGCCAGGAAGCAAAAGCCTGGGTGTGCAGAGAGTGACCTGTCCTGGGCAGGCTCGAGCACAGCGCGGCTGCCTCTTCACACTGGGCATGCAGCAAAACTGCCCAACCAAGCCAAAGCTGGGCTAATCCAGTACAGCTGACGGTACCCAAGGGCTAGGTATTTTGGCTCCTTTGGGGTAGATGGTTTTACTTGTAAGTAGATGTTTAGGAAATGTTTACGTTCTGAACGACAGCTGGAGATGGAAGGACTGTCATGCTGGACATGACAGTGGATGGAAGGACATGATGAAAGGACATCTCATGTCTGAAAGCTAGTGTAAAAAAGCTATTATCACACAAAGAAAAAGTTGTAGTGTATTACTTTCCAGGACAGCTAGGAGTAGACAAGGTTTATGTTAATCACAAATATTCACAGATTTTACCATCTTCCCTGCAATAGCATTAAGTCTACATTTTCTTCTGGAAAATATTCTAGATGCATAGCAAGGAGGTTAAATTTTAACTAAGCTCTTTCATGATATCACGGTTCACTTTCTCATTCATGTCTTGAGTAAGTGTTGATAAATGTTCACACTTGCAGTAAAAATCAGAGGCAAAGAGGGTTTCATCTTTGTTTTGTAGTGACCATATCTGATCAAGGACTATTAATATTGATCATCACAAGCTAATTTAAAGCAGGGATGTTAAAGCCTTGGGGAAAATTGTCATAATTTACTGTTATGGGGAAAACTTTATGGTTGGCTGCTTGGATTAAAAATCCCTGAGAGCTTTCCACAGGAAAGTTTTATTAAAGGCATGCCATGTTAACTATAGTTACACAACACTCCCTGCTCACATATATATGTATCTCCAAAATCAAATTTCCTTGCCCATGTTAAATAACATTTTAAATTATTTAAAGGGGAAAAAAAAATCTTTAAAATACCATATATTTCTTTGTAATAAATGTATTGCTCTTTTCTAACATCTTACATTTCATTCAGCTCAGCCACAGGCTTCCTACTCCCCCCAAATCCCCAAAGCCAAAACCAGCAGGACCAGTCAGCTTCACCAGGACAACTCATTCCTGTCATCATTTCTGTGTGGAAACATTTTATCCAATCATAACCAGTTTTCCACCATGGAAGTGGGCGAGCAGCTGAGTGGTGGTGTAGATGGTGCCAAAGTTACACTCTCATACGTTTTACAGGCTGATAGAATTATATTCTGCCTGCATTGATAGGATGGGTCAGACTATATGCTGAGAAACACTAAAAACCTAGCCTCATTTATCGCCTTCATAGATGCTGAATGTCCACATACAGGCTGCAACTTGGACAAACTTATTTTCAACAACGAACTGTATGTATTTAAGTGCAGGCAGGAGTTTTTCCTCTGAGCAATAGATTTTGAACACGGATTGCCCTTGCCAGGTGGGTTTTTCTTGTCCCAACCTTGTGTCTGAATTGTTTTCTCTACAAAGCCATGGAAAACTGCCAGCTTGGAGATAGCAATTTAGCTGGATCAATTTTCATTTTTCTGTATGTAGTACACTGCCAGCAGGTTAGAATTGGGGGCCAAGGATCTGGAATCTTAAGTTTTATTCCCAGCTGTGCCATTAACTTGTTGTCTAACCTTAGGCAAGTGGGTTGTTTGGTTTTGTTTTTTCTTTTGTTTTTTATCAATAGAAACAGGATGCCACCTCACAGGGCTTAATTAATGTTTGTAAAACCTTTCAAAATTTCTTTATTTCCTGATGTCCAGTGGCCAGGCCCAGGGCATGCCAGTCCTCCATTTGCAGATCAGACACTAGCATGATGGTATCAACCTGACGTGTGATGCGCTTGATTCCCTTCTCTCCCTGCCTTAGCCACCTGCATTAACCTCCACTCTTGTCTCTTGTGCTGATCATGTTAAAGAATTAGTTGTATTGATTTTAGAGCAAATAAAATTAATTTTAGTGTAAATCACCTGGAGATTGCAGGAGAGATCTGGAGTTCATTTAAATCACTAAGGACCTCCTATATGCTTCATTGGATCCAGGGTGAGCAGGGGCAACATTTGCAATGTGGTAATAGCCAGATCAATGTTCCAACTATGTTAATACATAAGACCATGTTGAAAAGATAAGGGAATGCAGATGGACCTGGTTCAATCCATTCATCAGCTTCTTTATCACTTAGCAATTTGGGCCCATTTATTTTCTTGTTACAGGTATAGGCTGAAAGACACAAGCCAGATCATGCTCAAGTATCATAGTGTCCACATTCATACAACAGAATTTGGCTTCTTCCCTGTTTTGAACAATAAATGGATATGAGAAGGATTGTATTGCTAGTATATGTAAAATATTGTAAGTGAACTTATAAAAAATATGCTGGTTTACCACTAAATCAAGGAGGTTTTTAGCCTAATGTATAGTGTCTGAAACTGTATTGTGTCATATTCTTGGATCTTAGATACAAGCAAAACACCCACTAGTTCTAATGAAAATAGAATTCAACTCCATTTACAAAAATAAAATATGCAGCTTGCAAAGATAAACTTTCCTTAATAAAGGAATTTCCTTTAGTAAAAAAAAAAATCCTCATTAAACCAAACAAAAAACAAACAAAAAGGATCAGGGAGAAGTGCCACTGAGAATTTAAAGTATCTGGGTTTGTTATCAAGACCTGCGTATGTAATTTTTCTGTGCGTATAGATAGCAGCTATACACTGCTACAATAACAGATCTATCTACATCAACCTCTGTGGAGAAACTTGCAAACAGAGGAGAAGAGTCACTGTGAAGTTTGGGAAAAAATAACTGTGAAATTCAGCTCTTGTGGAGCATAATATGGCTGCGAATATGACTTACCTCTGTGGTGCAGCCATTCATCGAAAAAGCTAAAAATGTTTCATAGCTTTAAGGCAAAAGAAAAAGGGAGCATGAAACTTATATTTCCTTTAAATTTTAACTTGTGCCTGTTCAATGTTTCTGCAGGAGCACTACAATGGTTAGAGACTATAAAAGTGCAGATACTTCACAAATGATCCATTTATGCACCATGGATTTTCTAATACAGCTATGGACATACAGACGTGTTACTCAGCGCTTCTGGTAACTGCAAAGTGTAGGTATGAACTTGGTTGTGTTTCTAAGATGTTTTTTAGATTAGGTTTTCTTTTGTACCTCCAGAGTTCAGAGGTAATTTTGACCTTTGAGGTTTCTTTATTCCCTTTAGCATTGTTCTGACTTCCTACACTCCAAACTAGGATTTCAACAACCTATATTTAATTTAGGTGCTCCTTAATTTATGTGCTCCTAACAGTTAGCCCTGTAAGCCACTCCTGTCTCTAGACCCATGCCCAGGAGCTGAGAGGACCTCAGCCTGGACATGGCAGTGACTCTTGGTGCCAGCTCTGCTGCTGCAGCACTGGACATAGACGACTGGACCACACTTGACCAAAGTCTGCTTATTGTGCCACGTGCATGGCCAGCCATACAGATGCAGGTTATTTTTTCTGTTTCAGTGCTGGAGCAGCCTCAGTTGAGCAATGCTGTCCACACCATGCCCTCCTGCTGTTCATGTCAGGCTCAGATTCTTTGCAATGGAAAGAGGATGTGGATCTTGGAGGCACATTCCCAGTTTGCCATCTAATAACTGTCCCATCTGAGAGTCTGCCTGGTTTTGGTTTCCTGCATGTCAGCAAGGCAGAAGATGGTGCATTCACAGTGGTCCCAACTGGGGATGGCAGTCCTGGGCGTTATTCTTGTAGCAGCCATTACTCAGAGCAGCTCCTTCTGGTCTTGAGAGCTACGTGCCTATGGAGGCAGCCATCTCCTCCCTCAAAGCTTGGCAAGGCTCAGCAATCTGATCCTCTCTCTGGCCCTGTGACTGAGGCCTTGCAGTGAACTCAGCTCTCCTTCGGTTTGTCACTTTCTGGAGAAAAGCTAAACCTTGCATCCTTTCCCAGTGGACAGTTAAGAAAGATTTGGCTGCGGACATGCCAGTTTGTCATCAGTACTGAAGCAGATCTTCTAATGAGACTCTGAAATCACCTGTCAGAGAGCCATTGGAGTTAAATAGAGGCTAAGCAAAGCCCAGCCTGGAATTCATTAGGCCCAATCAATTCCCCGGATAACCACATCAGCCGTTAGCACAAACAACCCACAAAGCTTAGCTGGCCCAGCAAGCGGGGCAATGGCTGTGGCTGGCAGACCAGTGCAAGGGGGCTGTGTGCAGGTCAGAGCCTCACGGCCCCGATGGCAATCCCACAGCTCATCCCAAGCAGCACAGGCGCGCAGGCCCACAAAGAGAAGTTGCTTAAAAGTTTAAAATGAATAATTCAGCTCTCCTTTGATTTATGAGTTTTAAGTACTGCAGATTGTGTGTCCTGCCACATTACTTCAACCTTGAAATGAAGTACAAATAGATGTGATTCAGATTCTAAATATTTAAAGTCAGAATCTAATCTTAGATACATTGTGTGTGCTGTCATCTCAAAAACTCGATAAAGAGAGACAATGATGGACAGCACAGATTGAAATTAAATTCAAGCTCTGTATTAAAAAACTTGCCCTGCTAATTCACATGAATGATTAACCACAAAGAAACTTCAGTCTGTGTTACAGCAGTGCTGAAGTGCCCTTTGTCATCACTGTCTTGGCTAACTTCAGAAAAAAATAGTCCAAAACCACCTGACAAGGAAAGGACGTCACCTCCTCTCTCCCCTCTTTTCTCTCAGCGATGCAGCTAAACTATTAACATTTTCCAGTTAAATGGCAAACAAAACGTTTCTAATCTTCCTTTCACTAGAAAGAAAGATAAAATCACAACCATAACCTAAATCAAAAGCTGTAAGAGCACTTGGGTAGTTACAGGCTCTTACTATAGATAGCCAGGTCAAAGCAATCAGCATATGAATCTTCACACACAGTGAACAAAAACATAACTCAACGCAGCTCTCTATCAAATATTATTGTAAGAGGAGTAAGTGCACCGGGGTATGACCCTATTAAATAGCAAACCTGTAGCTCCAAAAGAGCACAAAAGCCAGATGGATGATCTCATCTTGAGCAGTAATGTGCCAGAATACAAATAGAGGATTGCAAATGCTTCAAGTGCACAAGGAAAGCAAAATAAGACCATGTTAAAATAAAGGGTTGAATATATATTGACGGCTGAGCAGAATGAAGGATGCTAGACCTGCTGCTGCTGAAACTGATGGTGGTCTTTCTGCTCCTTTAGCTGGACTTTAAGGCCTCATTATGGGTCTTCTGTATATCATAACCATATAGCAATCTCACAAGACAAACTTTAGTCCCCTAAAAGCAGCAATGAGGCTACATCAAATAAATGTGATGTGCGTATTTAGCCTCATCTATAGGCTAAATAATGTTAACATCTGTGTTGCTTTCTAGCTTTGGCCTAGTGTACTGCAGCCACCAGTCGAGGGTAGAGGGTGCTGCAGACTTTAGGTGGAGCTTAGATGCACTCCAAAGGACCATTCATACATTAGATATGAATAGTGTTCTATGTAACCAATGGGTATTTATTAACAAAACAAACACGACTTAGTTTAGACAGATGGAAATGTTTTATATTTCAGTAAGGCTGTCTGCTCTAGCAGAAAAAAATCCACTTCTATCGTTTTCTAGTGAGCTGAACCTGGGAGGGCCTGAGTGCCCACAGGGCACTTTGGGGATGAAAAGTGCATAACTAATCCAGACAGTGATTGTTTCCTTCCTTGGGCTTTGTAGAGGAATGCAGTGTTGCGGTCCAGCAAGGGCCACCAAACACAAGGTGGAAACACACACAAAGAAGGATCATGTGAAGGAAGACAAGGAGACCAGCCAGACCCACAATAATAAAATTCCAGATAAAATCCTGGAGGCAGTTTTACAATTGTGAGCATTGCCATGGACCCAGAGGCAGCTGCAAGAAACAAGGATTTTGGTTTGTTCTGTATTCCATGGATTGGCATCCGGGCTCTGCAACTAACACGTATGATCTCTTACTGAAAGGGAGCATAGCCACAGGAGAGGAAAGATTAAGAGTATCAAAGGAATACATTTTTCATTTCACTCCTTTCTTATTACAGTAGATTAAAAGAAAAAAAAAGAGTTTTGTTCAACATTCAATTTTGAGGAGAATTAAATAAGCCAAAAACATTGTTCAGAATTAGAGCATTGAATAAAGCATTTCAAAAACACAGTGTGTGGTTCATGGTGGGATTTTTATTTCCTTTTAAGATGAGCCCTATACAGCTGTATGAGAGCTATTGTCCTCTGTCCCACTGAAGAAATAGTTTCCTTCTGAAGTTTTCAATCTGTTAAGACACATAGGTGCTGTAAAAGCTTAAAATACCAAGGAAAGAACGCAAACTCTCTTCTGATTCGAATAGCAATTATCTGAGAAGCAGCAAAGAAACAAGAATACATGGGTAAATGAAATAGCTTTTGATTGCCTGGCTAGGCATGGTAGTAGGATTTGTCCTCTTTGGGAACCACACGCAGCAGCAAGCAATATGCACTGGCAAGACAAAAGTCAGCCCTCAATGACTGGTACAACAGCAGTGATCTTATATTGCACTGAGAGTTCCTACAAGCCTGCACAGGAGAAGCCACTTTCTTCTCTAATGGATGGAGAAATGCTCCTTGCCACTGAGCCATAAGGGAACGCAATTTGAAGAAACCAAACCCCTTAAAAACTTCCTGAAAACTGTGGGTCTGGAAAGTCTCTTCTCTTTTCCGCAGGGATTGTCAAACACCAAGACTTCCATCATCATTTTTAGGGCCCATCAAGACAAAGGCTAACAAAAGAGGAAGGCTGAAAGACCAACGCTAGTTTACAATTCCACCTTTCAAATTAATTGTTGATCAACTAAAGGAGGGTTTCTCAAACTAAAAAAAAAGACAGAAACTAGTTAAACACAGAGCCTGAGAAAACAGAACTACCAATCCTCCTATCTTGTCTGCTGCTGTCATTAATTCTCCAGGGAATCCCATGCTCCAGGCAGATCTGACAAAGCAGACCTCTAAGAAGAGAGAAGCTTGTATAATGGAGAACCTGGAAAGCTTCGTGCCAAATTTCAATCCCTCTGAGTGTAAAGCAGAATAGCACAGGACTTGAGCCAGCGGTTGGTAGAAAAATGGCAGCCTGACATCCTCCTTTAAACTTCAGAAGTTGACTGTCTCACTGCTCTGACAGATTGTCTCTAGATAGAGGAAGAAAAAAATCCCCCCCAAACCTTCCCCGTAAGTTTTTTCTAAGAGAAGACAACAGACCTGGAAGAAATGTTAAGACAAGGCAATCTTTGCTCAAGATGGAAGTCTTTAGAGAGGAAGTTCTCAGAGAATGGTTTTAGGTACAAATGGGAAACCTGACCGGAACCTTAATTTATCAGGGTAAATCAAGGCGTTGCAACCATAGGAAGTATGTGAAAGAGGAGTTTCCTGATCACATTCAGGGAGTTTTCTTAGGCCATGCAGGTACAAACTACCAGGGCATACTATGGGCAGAAATGGTTGCATTACTAACAAGGCTTGAGAACCTGGAACAGCAAAAGACTGGCTACAAAATCTCACCAGTGCTGCTAAATCCAGGACAGCTGAATTTCTATCTTGGACCCATTTCAAGTCTTCATGCAGCTGGCTAAAAATTCTCCCATGTTACAACAGTTCGGGCATTTGTCAATTTATAAATCCCAGTTTGAGTTTCTAAATTTCCTGTACATTTTTGTTTATAGTGATGGCTCTGCTGATCTTCAGGAGGTCACTGGAAAGGCCAACTTTAAAGAGTGTCTGTAAATACAGCCCAGACTGAGCAGCCTTAGAAACACACATCCAACACAGCAGCCTGCAGAATGGGGAGGCTCAAGTAAGGCTGTAACAGACTGATCAGAGAAACCATCTTGAGGAAGCACTATGCCTCACATATGCAAGCTAGATAAGGTCTTCTCCACCCATAACCACTTGCTTATAAATCTACAGCATATAGAGAGCAGCAAAAAGATCTACTAAGGTGTCAGAGGGAAACCTGGCACTAAGGAATAGAGAGCAAATTCCTGGCAAGAGACAAAAAACCAAACTCCAGTTCAGTTGAACAAGTTACTCAGCTAGGCAAGCAGGGGCAGGCACCTCGTACCATCACCTGAGATCTCTACTTGCTTGTTTGCTGGTGAGGAGACAAGCAAACCCTTTGGAGAGGCTGAAATTAGCAACAGGATTCAGACCTGCTGGTGGTGGTCGGCAGCCTGCACCCACCTCTGAACTACAGCTGGGAGATGTCCAAGCAAGGGAGTTTTGTTCACAGCTGCTGCTATGGAGTAGAGGGGCTCCTATTATGCAGCAAGAAGGTTCTTGTGCTCAAAGCAGTGCCCCTTAGAGGAGCTGCAGAGGGGATGAAAAGGAGGGAGACCCCCAGTGAGCTTTTTTCTTTTATCTTGCAGATGAACCAGATGGCTGGAGCAGCAGAAACCAAAGGAGGAGCATGAAGCCTTTAAGAATCAGATTGCAAAAACGGAGGGAAAACTGAAGCCAAAAACTAGGCCTGGACAAAACCGAGCACCAGAGTGGAAAAACAAGCAATGGAGGAGCTTAGCCAGAAGGGGAAAGAATAAAACAAACCAGCTCAGTTCTTCAATTCAAATTCGAACTCTGTGCTTTCAGGAGAGGAGACTTAGAGAAACTGAAGAACCGGCATTAACTCTCCTTTGTAGTTGCAGCTGCTCACAGTTATCTGCCTCTGTGTTCCCTGGCAGACAGCACTGCAGCTCTGAAAGCCTGCAGATTTCCCAGGATGTAAAGAAAAGGGCACCAAAGAGCGACCAATGGATCCATCACAAACCCACACACACCAGCAAACACACACGCTTGTCTAACAGGTAAGAAAGATCCTGCTACAGCATTGCCACAGCCCAGGACAGCTTATGCCCACCTGCAGCTGCTCTGCATCAAGTCAGTGATGGTAGGGGACAGGTAATGTTCCCTCTGAAAGCCCAGCTTGCTCAAGCAGAGCTTTCTCATCTGAGCATGGCTCATCTGGGCATGTTATTTCATCATGCTGAGCATGGCTTTCAGGTCCCAAGATAGATTTTCATCAGGCAAGAAGACCTCGCTATGGGATGTTGCACTACACCCTCTCTTCTCAGGAGTACTCTCATTTTTCAGAGCAAATGCCCATAAAAAGGGCGTGATGTCAGGCATACCATCTGCAGGATGTGCTGTGCTCCTCCATTAGCAACCGCAGACTGATGGACGCTGCTGCTCTATCACCCCTGGAGGAAACATTACAAACCCCTTCCAACACCCACCCCCTAGTTGCAGTAAAGATCCCGTGACACTTAGTGGAAAAAACCAACATTGTATTTGATTTACAATTAACAGGATTTACAAATAATGACAAAGAAACAGATTAGCTATGAAATTAGGATGCCTTCGTTGATGGAGGAGTAGCTGGCAAAGCACCTTTATGTAGAAGTCATGTTCCTCAGTCCTAAACAGTAAAATAACTTACAGCCCAGGCAGGTTCAGGAATGATTATACACAAATACAAGAAGTTGAGTACAAAACAAACCAAAAAACCCTCCCAGCCTACAGAGCAGGAAACCAGTTCTGGTGAGGCTTTTGATTTTTGGAAACTGAGGGAAAGGCCCACTGACAAATACAAGGAAATTTCCAAAAAAGGGGGGGGAATAGCAACAAACAGTAAAAGTCACTGTGTGACATCCTACCGGGCAGGGAGAGTGGGCAGCAGACACCATGTTAGCTTGCTGAGGATCAGCAGAGTCCGGGCGCCTGGCAGGACAATGAATGAAGGAGTACAGATGGCAGTGCTTCATTAAAATGCTACTTTACTGCCAAAAACTTGCGAGACAAAGAGGAATAAAGTTCTCTGATGTGCAATACAGCAATTTAAGAAGACGTACCTAAACTGTTTGATTTGTACGGAGCTTACCTATATTGTAAACACACACTTTCTGACAATTCATTTCATTTTCCTTTGCTATGGGTTATGGTGTGTATTCTATCAAATGCAGCATTCCAAGGCTCAAAACTGACTGAGTGGTTTTCAATAGATGGGTATATGATATTTCCAATATTGTACTAGTATTTTTACATCACAAATACAATAAAAACAAGTGATGGTATTTCTAGGACAGTTCCAAGATTCAAATAAAAATCATCAGAACCATTCTAAAATAAGATATTATACATAATCAAATCATGTTAAACAGCACACTCTCGGCAAGCAGCTAATTACAAGCATTCTGCTGGTCATGTTTTTCACACAAAAGTCATTCAAAAGCACATAAATATTTCTTTTTTCTGATCTGCTTCTTTTTACAAAACCATTCATCAGATTCACAGAATTAGTACAAGTAAGGCACATTAGCATATATCATAAAACTCACAATAATAACAAAGAGTTGTAAAGTTTTAAGGACTAATTTCTTCTTTGCAGTGATTTCTGAACCGAATGAGACTTTATCAGTAGAACTCTCCTATATTGACATTACTCTTATTTCTGTCGCAGCCAGCTGTGGTGGGTGCAATACTGTGCATCACCATGGACATAAATAATTAAATTAAGAACCGTGTGTGGTAGCAAATCCCATTTTCAGTTCTTGCAGAGAAATCAGACACGTTCACCATGTTTGTTATGAGCACAGACTAAGTTTTAGAGCTATATGGAAGTCAATTTCCAGTTACTAAAATAAAAGGGGATATTGCATGTGTCTCTGAGTATGTTACTGTTTTCCTAGTACAAATATTGCTTAAGGTAGAAAGGATGCTAAAGTATTGAATTTACTTGCATAATGAATCCTAAATGCTGATGTCTCAGATTCTACTAAATTAAATGAACTATAGGTTTTCCTTCTTCCACCCCCCACCCTGCCCCCAGCCAAAGGACTCTCTTTCCCACAGAAGATTCATTTACACACAACACAGCTTTTAATTAGAAGCATAATTTACAGTAAAAATTCTTTACATTACACCTCTGCTATCAAAAAAACATGAAATCTTTCATTTAAAGTTGTAATTATACATTAAAAAATAGAACACTATTTCCTTAACAGGAAGAATGAATTTGAACATCTTCAGATCAGATTTCTTTATTGCGGCTTTTGAGTCAAAGGTCAGTCACTTTATTCTCTAACGCAGCTGCTATTTGCTGTAAACGGAAGGCAAGCTGCATTTTTTGTGCAGCTGGATCCTCTTCAAGTGCATTTATAATCTGGAAGAAATAAACACAGAATGTTTAGAATCATTTCGCTTAAAATATATGACATAGTTCCTGGACCAAGTCCTCGATACTACTTTGGTTGTAAAGAGTCTTTTGCATTCGCTCTGTACCAAAGATAAAGGCCATCTAGTAGGCCCCATGTTCTATTCTTACTCAAAGGCAATAAAAATGATCGTCTCCATTACTTTATCTAAGTTCCTGTAATATTTCCCATTATGCTGGGATCCAAGCAAATTAATAGCTACTACCTTATCTTGTGAAATATTACATTCCCAGATGGAACAGGCATGGGGAAAAACATCTTTATAGCTATTTAAGAAACCGTGCTGTTACTTGCAGTGCACCCTATAACACTTAAGGGTCATTTACCAGCAGTAATTAAGCCCCATCCCCAGGAACTTTGGTTGTGAGAAGCTCCTGGGTGGTCCACTCACAGACATAAAGTAGGGCAACGCAAGGTCTCTTGTCTATAGGCAATATGATGAATAAAACGATCTGGCCATAGTGTCAGGGAGCTGCTGGCAGCTCCCCCTTGGCTTTCGCCAAGAAATGCCGAGACTCTGGCCCAGCACCATGTAGCTCAGGAAGCAAAGAGCTTGTCAGGGGAGCCCCCCCACATCCTGCATGCAGCCTCTGCTGTATGGGATATATACGGGAAGGTATGACTCCAAAACACAAGGGATTTGAAAACAAGAGCTAGAAAAGGTCAACTGCTATGAGAAGGCTTTTCTTCAAATAGAGTTTCTTCGGGCTTCGCAAGATCAAATTTCAAAGGTGTCGAAAGGTTTTCATTTCCACCATCCTTTAGGGAAACTTTTCCACCAACTATTAGATTTCTCCATTAGAAGAACGTGTTAGCCGGCAAAACCATTCCTTTTCTAGAACTGGCTTTATTAATAAAAGTCAGACACTGTAATCAAGCAGAAACCTTTAGCTCTGTTTAAATACTATATAAATGTGCAAGTACAAGAACTGGAGAAATAGAGTTTGCCTGTCACTACCTGAGGCTCTTATTACTTCTTGCACATCACTGACAATGGAGATTAATGCTGTCAATATCAATCTAGCCAATAATTTCACTTTGAAGGGCTGGTATAACATTTAAGTTTTACACACCAAGCAAATTTGTTTAGAAATAATTGTTTTAATGGATTTGTTTTTAAAGCGTGAAAACATTTTTACAAGACACTTATTACACTATTTAAATTGGACATAATTTAATTTGATATTGTTCCCTTAATTTAAACAATTACATCTAGCTGTAACTCCTCAAATCTAGACTAAATAATTCATTATTATCTCTGCTGGTGAATATATCCTTCATATAAATGTGGACAATTAGAATGTACCCACTTAGTCATTGTCAAGCCCTGCAGAGATGCAGAAGGTACAGCGCATGCTGGGAACCACCACGTCAGTAATAAAGACAAGGGCAGCTGCAAAATGCTCCAATTTATGCAAATTAAAACATTTTCATGGAAAATAAATAAGCTCGATTAATTTTACTGAATGGCTCTTGACAGATTATCTCCATAACTCTGAATTAGCAGCCTTTTCATCAGATGCACCTTGTTGTTACACAGTGATGTACGTGAAAGGAAGAGCTGCAGCTACGCCCTGGGGTTTGCTGGCTTGCCACTGATGAACTCCCACAGACTGGTGACTCCCCCTGCTCCTGCCACCAAATGTGGAACCAGGAGTGGAAGCAGGGACACAGGGGTGTGGAAGAATCAGGGCTTTGCGGTTCATCTGTCATCCACGCTCCTTGAGTGTTTCCGTAAGAGGTCAGGCCACGGATACACTCAGGAAGGTGCTGAAAGCCAGCTTGGTTAGTGCTGGGGATGAGAGGCCAGGAAACCAACACCATCGGGTTGGTCTGCATTCCTCTGGCCGCTTCCCCTGCTGACGCTCATTGCAAGACTTCTCGGCATGATTTGATTTTCCCTGCTTACATCTGTTTAAAAGCTGCGACGGGCTGGCTGCTGCAGTACAAAGCAGCTGCGGTGAAGCTGAGGATGAGACTCATGCCTTTAGCGCTAAATATAAGTAAAAACACGAACTGTGCTGAGGTGCAAGACAAACCAAGGAGAGCTCGTATGTGCTGTACTCCTTTTTGATTCAGCATCTGTTCTTACTTGCTTTGATTTAATTCTGAGAGTTTTCTGGAGGCCTTCATTTCCATGGAAACCTTTGAATAAAAGTTTCCTTCTCTCTTTTTGTTTTCAGATTAAGTTTGGAGAGCCATAGCCACAGCCCAGCTACACTGGGATATTCTTTGTCCCCCTTTCCACAGCACGTGAAAAACCTGAGAAATGTTTCAGACTGAATCTGAGAGCCTCCTTTTGAATCAGGCTATACTCAACAGTTACTCTACTTTCGTTTACCTTGGGCAGGCACTTCATTTGGCACAGCAAAACAGGGACAGTAGCATGTATGGAAGTTTTAAGTGCATCTTAACTAATAAAAAAGGCATGGCCCCATTCCTACAGGCAAAACAAGTTTAATGGCTTGTTCCTAATAAAAAAACCAGCACTGCCTTGAATCCTGATACAGCTCTGATGACTAATTTTTGCTCAGTGACATTCTTATGTCCTAATTCTTAGGACAGTAGAACTGAAGAGAAATTATTTTTAAATCTAATTCTCTTTCAGATCTTGTTAAACAATTACTATCTAGGCCAGATAGCCCGTAATTAAATTGTTCATTTATAAGAACACATGCTTGACCAGCGTAATTGCCAAACAATGTGTATAACTGCAAAGTTAGAGCTTTTTGTTCAGCATCGCTTTTACCTGATTATCTAGGGAATTACAGAAGTTTGTCCCGTAAACTGATGTGAGCCTTCATAACTTTTTACCATTGATCTTAAAAAAAGAAGAGAAAAGAAAAGAAAAGCCGCAACTTACCTCATCATAGTATTTGTTGGTATACTGGTAGAGTTGGTGTAGAGCCACAAGCGTATTTAGGGAATCGGTATGTGCCTGTTAAACAACACAAGCAAGCAGCGAACGTGTCAAGATATGCTTACAGAAAGCTGAAAGTTACGCTCATGCACAACTGTTGGATACAATATGCAAGATTTCCAAATGGAAGCTCTGCATCCTGTCACTCGTGTTAAATGACAGTTGGGGAAGAAAAAAGGGGTGAGAAAATGTGTGTTTGGTGATTTGTAGATCAAGACATTCCCGCTGGTGTTTTTCCAGCCTGCCCACAACTCTAACACTGGAGGTGGAAAATATTTTGAACTCTGAACGTCAAACCACAGACTACAGCTCTAACATCTGTTAACAACATGGGTATGTAGAACTAAAGCATTTACTTAGTACAATCTATGTATTTTTAAGGTATTAAGTATTGGTTTTGTCACTGTCATGGCTGTTTTAAATCCTTTCTCCAGCTCTTTTTAACTTTGAAATTATTCACACCTCGCTACAGCAAGGGTGTAACTAATCAAGATAATGAGCACATGTACATTTGGAAAAAGCCATCTGAATCATGAAGATGAAAAAGGGGGAGAGACTGAGAATAAAAGGAGTTTAAATCAGGCAGGAAATAACCCTTCCACTACCTCTTCCTCCTTCCTCCCCTGACATTGAACATATTTAGTGAATGTGCTCTACCTGTCTAAACAGATGTTTTTCATTCAAACATATAGGATTCAAGCCTTTAGCCCATGCCTTTAGTCTTTTAAGTTACTTAAGAAATGAAGAATTGCAAAATATTGCTACTGGCATAACTGATTACCCAAGGCATACAACAGCAGAGAAACATCCATCTTTCCTTGTTCTAGAGCTGGTCAAAATTTGCAATGTTCAACCACTCCTTCCATATTCATTTTAATGAAAAAAGAAAGGTTCAACATAGTCTGCTGCTGTTAGAACATTCTACTGAATTTACTTTTAATCGCCAAACATTTTCATTTTATATACATCTCAATTTGTGTAATAAATAAAGAGACCTGGAAGAATCTGAAATGTCACTGCAGATAAGTTTTGTAGTGAATGACTGAAAACAGAAATGCTCTCATGAGGATGTTGATCTGCAAAACGTTAGGTCCTAAGGGCACTGAAATAAACAAACCACAAAAAATTCCCCAAACATCCTTCTTACGCTAGAACTCTTCAACTAAATTAAGCAAATGACCAAACCAGCCAGTAAGTACACTGTCTCTTTGCTCAGGCTAAACAACATCTTTTAAGACTGGTGAGGGCTTCTCCTGGTTCTCCAAGTTAAATCGAGTGCTATGAAGGCATGAGCGTGCTCTAGCTAAGCTGCAGAGCGGATAGGCTTTTTCAAGACTGAAGCAGGTTTGGTAGTGTCTTTGCTCCATCAGTCTCCAACCAGAGTATCTAGCTAGCAATCACCCCGCTCTGCTCTTCTCCATGAGGGGTAACCCCCAATAACCTATAATGCAAAAAGAACAAGTGCCACTGAGTGAGCACATGGTGAGCTTCTCACACGCAGCGTAAAGCAGAAGTATTGCCCTCGTACAGACAGCTCTAAAATAGGCTATACTTAGCGTACGTTGTCTCCTCTTTCATTTCTGGAATCTGATTTTTCCTGTGGTAGCACTCTGAATTCAGTCATTACTTGTTATCAGTATGATCAATGCTAAAAATCCTCTATATGCCGTGGAGAGAAAACACAATTCAAGAGTGCTATAACTTTTCCACAATGGATGTGAAAAAACCCTGGCACCTACATCACTCAAGACAGATTAGTGATGATAACCATCCTTGGTTCCATTCAATAATCAACATTTCAAAGGGCTAAAAGGCATGACTACACAAAACAGGAATATTTCAGAGATTTATGAAATAACCCATTTGATGTTTGCACATAGAAAAAAGCCATTTATTGAGTTAGAAAGAGAAGACAAAGAAAAACAGTGCTATACTTCGCTCCAATTTCAGGACAAGGAAATGGAATTTATTCTTACCCTAGAAATCTCTGCTAGATGAGTATTCATGTCTTGGTCACTAACTGGCACCATCTGACGAATGCCTTTGTAGTAACTGCAACAGATGAAAAGAGAATTTCAATTAGGTGAAATACACTGTGTTTTCCTGGTCATTCTATGAATTTTGCAAGTATTTTAAACATGCTTCCTAATAATGCAGGAGATGCTTTAGCACAACAGACCAATGATTCCTTTACTAACCCTAACTTCCAACAGTCATTAGTACCTTCACAACAGAGGCAAATCATACCTGATTGTACAGGGCCACAACACAGGGAAGAAATCTATTTATAATTGTAGCCAATGATTATTTTAGCTCTTCAAACTTTTGAAGTCATCAGCTAGCAAGAGTTTTGACCTGTGGCAGATCTTCCATAGTATTGACAGAATTACTAATTAGTAAAGGAATAAAGTCAGAAAAAATGCGTTTCTGAAAATGTTTTCCCAGGATTTGATCTCTACTGAGTTAGGGAAGAGCAGTGTTGGTTGGAGAGATCACAAGGGTAACAACAACCACTGCAGAAAACAGCGTCGTGTTTTCCCCTGAATAAGTCTATCCATCTGTCTGCACAGACATGAACACGCACTGGGTCTTAACGATGCTCTGTTTCAACCCTGCCAATGCTGCCACCACTAAGGGAATGTTTTAACATTTAGGTGTAAAACTTTTAACATTTGACAGTTGACTTTGACTACCTCAGCATTCACTTTTCCTCTTACACCAGCTCAAAGCCCTAACAACTCCAAAGAAGCATGAAAGGAGTCTATACTTACTCTTCCACCATTTTCTTATAGTTAGAGATTTCTTTTGCATAAAGTAACTTATTACTCGGAGAATCCTGAAAAATTTATAATAGAGAGAAACTTGGTTGATTTATGAACATCTCTAGGAAGCAAAAGAAAGCCAAGAACTTATATCAAGCCTTTATATTCACATGCACTTGAGCTTTACAGATATGAACATTTGGATGCTTATTAACATTGGTGGGATTATTTGTCCTAAAAGGATGAATCTTACACATGGCATTACTGTTGAGTTTTGCAAATATATCAGTTCAAGATGATAGTAAATTATTGGCAGACATGAAACAAACAGTCCTTAAACGTACCTTTTATAAAAGCTGTTGCAATTTTCTCCTTTTTATAAATATCAGTTGGCAGACTACAGAATAACACTGACATGTTCACCAACCTGTTAAGTGGTGAAATGCTAACTTCATTATAAAACTAAAAAGAACCCATCAAGGCTGTATCTCCTCAGAGAGTGGGTATTGTCTATGAGGATGCCCTTTGTCTTGTCAGGCATGAGCATAGGCAGGATGTAGAATGCAAATCACTTACTCTGCTTAATTTGTGCTCTGTTCTTGTGCAAGCATCCATGAAAGTCTGTGCAATGACTGACAAGGAAGCATCTACTACTTCGTGAACGTGAACATCAAAGATGAAATGGGGATTTTTCAGTATGTTTACCCAGAATCTAAGAGGCAGGCTGCAAAGCAAGGAAAAAGATAAATAATCTTTTTTACACAATAAATGTTCTACAACAAGCAAATCACATGAAATTAAGTACAGGTTTTGCATTTTGATTTCCTCACAACAATGAGGATTAGTTTTATATTTCAACTTTTATACAAGCTCTCTGTTGTACAGCTTCCATATCTGAAAACCAAGCCTTTACATCTTTCACAGGAAAACAATATGCGAAGAATCTTGAGTGTCCCAAAATAGTAAGAGAAGATGTCTGCGTGGTTAGAGAAACTACCTAAGTAGTATTTTAATAGATTTTGTGCTTTGACAGGTAAAATCTAGTCCCATTTGCCTCTTGCTTTCCTATTGTTGGAGGAAAGACAAAAAGTAAAGTGGTAAATCTGCGCATGACAACCCCATAAGCAGACTGGTTTCATTTTTGCAGCTTCTAGGCTTATGGGGAATCTTTTTGATCATATAAACATATTATCTCAATTAAAATGATTCTAAGAATTATACATGAAATTTACTTTGATTTGCGGTAAGATTGCCAGTACAAACCCAAGAATTACACTCTCATTTCTCTGCAAGTATTACTCTGTTCACTGTACCTGTTTGTCTTCCAGATATGAATGGTATCTTCGTCCTTGATGTCATGTTTTTCTGCTTGCTCATCAAGGAAGTCAAAGAAGTATTTCACAGCTGGTGGCACCACATGGTTTGAGTTGAGCACACTATGAAAGAAGTTATCTACAAACTGCTGAAGTGTCCCCTAAAAGCAAATTTTAAAAACTCTGTTACATTTGTGTTACAGGCTGAACTTGGTGCCATCCTAGAACCTTTTATTCTTATTGACAACTAACAGCCCATAATCCAGTTGCAATCGCTGATGGCCTTCATCCTGAGCGCTAAGGATTGCGGGTGACAAAAGCCAAGCAATGTCTTAGTGTAGTGACCTTGCAAACTGCCAACACAGTAAAGACCTTCTAGAAAACAATTTGATGTTTTAGCCTGAAGTGTTGTGACTTCACAAACTATTCTACTGTTTGCACAGAAAGGTGTGCTTTCTGCTTGACAGAAGCAGCAGAAACTGGTTGCCAAGTGTACAAACACATTTACACTTCAGGGTCGCTGTGCACATAAAATAATTGTTAGCCATTTTTTAATGGCTTTGTGGCTTCCCACCTCCACTGACTCCAGAGTACCATGCAATTTTTAGAAAGAGACTAAGAGGAAAAAGAACCAGAGATCACTTGACTTCTTGTTTAAGGGCAAGCACTTGGGCTTCATCAGACACCCAGTCTGGCCCAGCTCCATGAACACCACCGAGCCTAAGGAGTGAAGTGTCCCAGGAGGGCTGTGCGCTTGCATGGATTCCTTCAGAGTGTGTCTCCTTGTTTTAGAGATGACCCTACATGCAGCTGAGGCCACATGCAGTTTGTCCCTCCTCAGCTGGGTGGCCCTACAGATAAATTTGAAGGGCTGCATCCTCTCTTGATGTCACTCCAGAACAGGGCAGGGATTGAACAGGAAAGGAGCCCTAAGCAACTGTCCTGTCAGCAAGGACACATTGACAGTCTTTGGGTTGTAGGGGTACAACAATACAACAATTGTGGTTCCAGCAATAACACCTCACCAGCTCTGTACAAGTCAGTAAAGCTCCAGACTGGTAATATATAAATTGGAAATAGAAAAGCTGTGCCTGCAAATAAGTTATTAACAGAAGACAGGGATGTAAGCATCTTGCTGGCTCTTTGTCCTGAGTCTATGTCATCTATGCATGGACTTTCCTTCACATCCACTTTCACACTTGGGCAAATGACCTTAGCTGGAGGCAGACCACCCTCATTTGCACAAGAAGCCTGGCTTTGGGGTCATTAAACACATTACTCTAAATTCTTTCTGCAAGGAGGAATGCTTTGCAAAATTACTTTGCTTGTGATCCATTCTGCAGTATAAGCACCAAAAATACTCTAAAAGGACTATTATTATTTGAAAACATTTTTATTTTTCTAGGTTATACCGCAGCCTTGGTCACATAGAAAACCAGGGGAATACAAGGCTCTGTAGCAGTTTATAAAGGATTTGGTTCAAAAGAAAACCCAACAAATATTATCTAATCAGGTGGCACAGAGAATATCCATCTTTGTCTTGCAAGAAAAATTCTTATTTAATGAACATATAATCGTGGTTCTCAGCTTTGATTGGAAGTTATACTTAATCTCTTTCCCAGTGATGTTCCTCGGGGCATTATTAATCACTTGAATCCCTGAACACCAGCTTGTATATACATGACATATTTAGAATTGCAGCCAAATGCATGACTAATAGTTGCATCATTTTCTTCAGCTGTACCTCAAAAGAAGTAAGGTGTAAGCATGGCACATCTGAGCCTTACCTTCACAGAAAGAAGTCTGGTCAGGTAGATTTCTGTAATAGCTTTGGTCCTTTCTTTTTCTTTCATACTGCCCCGCTTTGATTTACCTTCATCTATTTCATCTACTGGCCGGACTAGATGCCAGACCTTATTTTCATCTTCCAGGAGTGCATGCCCTAGAAACAGGAATTGCAGTCATTACAAAAAACACCCCACACCCAAACCGGCAGCATGACAATAATCATATACATAAATACATGTAAGATCTTTGTTCTCTATCCTTAACATACCTGTCCTTTTGCCAAGAGGATCCAGATTACTCTGCTCCTGTCCAACATACACAAGTCAAGTACTAAATGTGCAACAATACATAAGCTGAAAAACTTGCTTTTGTCAAGAGCAAAGAAAGAGGAAGGAATCACACAAAAAGGAAAATCCTGTTCAGCCATGTAAGTGCAGTATGTGTATGTTTTGATGTCCACACACTGAAGTACTCTACCCTTCTGTAAATTTTTGGAGACATGATCAAGTTACAGAAACTCAGCTAGGTCTGGCCCAGCAACCACCACGGAAAGAGCAATCGTAGCCTACTCCAGATAAAAGGCAAGATATTGTAGAAGCTCTGGTGAATTTGGCAGTGGTAATTTAAGAACTTATGACCTCCAACTTTTTTCTAGGTATCACCATTACAATTTACATTTTTACCTTAACTGCTGAGTTCAAAGCATGATACCTCAGTTCAAACCTTGCCTTTATCAGCGTATAACCAGCACCACTTGACTTCCTAGCTGAAAGGAGGAAAAATGTATCTCTTTGACAAGACAAGGTGAACTCCAGCAGACAGAGGTAATGACTGCAACAAATTCTTAATTCATTATAGTAAGATTTAAAAAAAATTGTTTGTCATGTATCTGATCCCTGAGCTTAGTTCAATGATCACGCAGTGGAATAAAGGGAGTTTTGCATTTCAGCATCCACATGAATGTTCAGACAAACTCTACGTTTGAGAATCTTTTGTTACAAACAGTTCTAAAAGAGATGATAGAATTGTTTTAACTTGCAATTAATATCCCTTGAAAAAAAGATTCTGTGTCGCAAATTTAGTTTCAAATCTTCTGGTTTTGCTTGTTCTTTGTTTAATTTCTGAATTTTTAAATATATATAAACTATATACATAGTTGGCATAGTCTCTAAAATCAATGGCGCTTTTTCAGTGAAAGTTACTGAATCAGTGCATTTAAAATCATTGAGGTCTTAAAAATGTGAAAGTTCCTCTTCCCATAAAAACTGTGATTCAACCCTATTGCACAAATTATTTTGCTTTATGTTTTAGGCTTTAATATATGTATCTAATGTAACTGAATCACAGTTACAGCAGAAAAATGTCAGTTTCTGCTTGCATGAATTTTATCCTTTTAAATTTTTGGCCACAGTAGTTTATTAACTAAGTTCCTCAACAGCTACATTAAATTTGCCAGCTTGCAGGTATGTTCAGTATTTTACATCATGGGGGAAAATAACATTTATGTGTAATCTTGCCAAGCCAACCCTTCTGCTCGAATATACTTTATCATATCCTCATGAAAAGCATTAGCTATGCAGTCTTCTGGGCCCTTTACTTCTTTTTAACCAAATGATAGGGAAAAAAAAATAAATCCCACATTAAATCATGTTGTCCTTTGAGAGTCCTTAATTTGACTTGGAAGTTCGTGTGAATGAAGCAAGAAAGAAATAAAAGCTATTGGTTTATTCTGAAGCAGCTGCGATTTCGCAATCGACACCATTCACAGCAATCATCTGCCAGTACAGTAAGAACCGCTGCCGGGCCTGGAGTCTGGAATTCCTTTTGCAATGTCTGCTATTTACTTTTGCAAATGAATAGATCAAATCACACAGTTAGAGCAGAAACTGTTTTCCAGCCTCATGTCAGTTGCTTGGTACAGTTCTGCCTCTTCCTCTGATTCAAAGGAATTGATCCTCTCTTTGCCCTCCTGATGGTACATGGCCCAGTTTAACTCTGGAGAGAAGCAAAACAACCAAAGGGGTTTCCACTGGGATTACTGGCCCTTATGTGCAGCTTAATTTGGCCTGTGTTTGTTTAACAACAACAGAATTGGCTACTAGGAAATAGTAGTTATTTCATGGGAAAGTAGCAATTATGACACTAGAGCTCAACCAGATAAACTTCTGCAAAAGATCCCACTTCATTGCTAAAAATAGCAGGAAGAAAGAGGAAGAGAAATTCAGAACATGGGGCAAGAAAACATGTGAGCAGTATGGTTGCTAAGAGAAATAACATTTCTGTGAGATAATATTTTCCTCAGTGGAGAAGCAGGAGGTGAAGAAAAAAAAAGATGGGGCCAATACCTCCTTTTTTATTGTGGTAGCCACTTTATGCATCAAGCTGTAAGAGGGGAGAAGACTGTGCTCACTGGGTAAAATGCTTCCCCCTGAACTCTTTGTCTTGGCTCTTGGGCTCTCTTTGGCCAGTATAAAATAACACTAGGGGTGGTTAATGCCAGATATTGACTACATTGACTAATTTTTTGTGGTATGAACCATGATGAAAACGTGATTGAGGCAAGTGAGACAGTGACAGGCAACACAACCCCTTTTTCCTTGCGTGGCCTGTAGCTTTCTTCAGTTCTCCTCCACCCCTGTGTATTCACTGCTCCACGGGGGCTGCCTTACACAGATCCACAAATCAGTATTTCTGATCTGCAACCCTCTGTCTATTTTTATTCAGAATTACGAAAAGAAAAAAAAACCTCCAACCAAAACCGGAGAAACCCCCAGAATAACAAAGCGTGTTGTTTTGGCCTATAGTTCAGTAGAGAAATAACCAGCATGAAATCAGTGAAACCATTCTCCATCTTGATACAAATTAGTAATTGCATTTATTATCTCCAGAAGTAAAAGATGCTGCATTTAATTTGTCACAGCCACCAGCTTCTACTGTCTTCCTGTTTAGAAGCTGTGAATCAAAAGCAGCATGGAAGCAATGCCAGGTTTTAGAGCAACATTTCTGAACATGGTTTTACATTTTCGTTCTGTGCAAAGCCTCGTACTTTGGCAGACAGTCAATGGCTTCAGCTGACACTTCTCAATGCAAAAGGTGCAAGTTAATGAGAGACTCTCAATAAAAGGAAAACGACTTCGTCACAAGCCTCATTCATACAGCCAGGATAGGATTTCCGTTTATTCCAACCCTGTAAATCCCTGTGTCATATAAATGTGTATGTGTGGGAGGAGAAGTCTCTGATCCTCTACATAGCCTCTCGCAAATCACTGTCACTGCAGGCTCTCGCTTTGCACCAGCTTTGTAACATTTTATAGCTTTCCAAAAGAACAAGTTGGCACCAGATAGTTCAGAAGACCCTTTGGCTCCAAAGAAAATGGGCTAGCCTGGCATGAAACACTGTCTTCCAAAATTTGTATACTACCCTGGTGCAAGACAGGGTGTGGAGAAGAAACATGGCAGAAGTTGTCTTCACTCCGTATTTTGGGATCTGAATTCTCTCTGCAGATTTTTCGCTCATGTACAATAGCTCTTGTGTGATGGCATTGTCCCCAGAAGTCTGTTTTTCCATTACAATTCAGTATGCCACAGGTATAACTAAGGAGTTAATCTTGGAGTACATATCATGTATGGTCAAAGAGCTTCATCATACTGAATTATAGCTAAAGATATAATTGTAGAGAAGGAGAAAAGAAAAAAGCCCCAAAACTCAACCAAAAAAGAAAACCACAAGGTCTAGTCCTCTACTGCCTGCCAGAAGGGTAGCGAGGTGGGGAGGATAAAGACTGGGAGCCCAGAATGGGAGACTGAACACTGCTCTGTATTAAGAAAGCAAAGCAAGCTAAGGACACCACCAGGCTCCATTCATGGTCCACTCCACTTCTTTAGAGTGGAGGCAACTACCATCTCAGCAGTTATCTCAGTAATTGGTGCAACCAAACTGGACAGCGACTAGGAATTAGCTGCTTGCCTGACTGCACTTCACTGACCTCTTTATTAAACTGGATGGCTTTTTAAGTTAACATGGTGGGTTGGCACCTGCTATGACAGAGTACTCACCACCTGGCCAACTATGGCAACTGCTTGCAGTAAAGGGGAGAGAAGATAACAGCAGACGTGTAGCCAGGACCATTAGGAGCCCCTTCAAGGACGCTGAAAAAGTCTCAACAGAAAGCATTCAGGAGGATGGAATAAAAAGTAAGCGGCAAGTAATTCTGCCTGTCCTAATTTCCTGGCCAACACTCAGCACAAATGAAATCAAAGCCTGCACAGTTTTGTAAACAGTGATATTTGTCAGAGCTCTCAGCTGAGACGCATCTTCTTGTAAAATGTACTTTTCTGTCATATTATTTCCAATCTGTTTGACTGCCCAGCTCTTGAAACATATAAAAGCTAAGATCAGTAAATCTGTTTAAAGGAAAGAAACTATTAGGTGAAGCAATGACTTTTGAAATCAGTGCTAGACAGAAAACCACATCAAGTGAGTTCATAGAAGGAAGAATGATCTCAAGAATTATCATTCCATAAATCTAACTTCTACCCTGTATAGAATAACTGAATGTAAGGATACAAAAGCAAACCAGAGAAACTGAACATCTGAAATGTAAAGGAAACACACATGACAAAGAACATAAATTTACAAGTAAATATTTCCATAAAAATCTGAGTATATGTTAGGCTGTAATGGATACTGTGTCTCAAGATGTTCTGAGACAAAGGAAATTGGTTAGGACAGAATACCATCATGTAGAAGTAAAAGCTTTAAAAGATGAGTTGCAAGCTAACAGGTTGTCTTACGTGTTGAGAAGTCCAGCCTACTGTAGCAGGCAGCAATACAAGAATTGTGCAACACCTGAATTAGTGATGTGAAAGAGAGAAAATGTTATAAGGAAATTCCTGACATTAACTTAAGAGTGGATTGCAAGCCTCAAAAAGAACAAAGAAATTTTGGAAAATGCTGCATCTAAAGAGATAACTTGTATGGAGTGCTTGAAGCCAACCAACAAACCCTGGAAAAGCCAAGCTAGCATAGCTGGTGGAACATCTCTCAAAGGGAAGGAGACACAAAATATGACCATACAGAGATGAGTTTGCAAGGCAACATAGTTGTAAGAAATGTAATTAAAAAATTATATCAGATCCATTATGTCACTGAGAAGGAAGCTTATGTCTACTGCGGTTCATCTAGAACACTGTATTTAATTCTCAGTCTAATAAGTGGAAGAAATTTGGAGAGGAAAATAAATAAAGGAAGAAAGAAGGATAAAAATATATAAAGCTTTGGAAAGATGAAATATATGGTTTGACTACAGATGTAGTGGGATGAAGAAACAAAAAATGCAAGGAAATGTTTGCTAAGAGTGCTTTCTATTAAGCTGGGGTATGGACTCCCAGCAATTATGGTTAAAGCCCCTTTAGTTAAGGCTTTTATAACGAGGACAAAACCATTGCGAGTGTACGGTGGGTAATACACATCAAATAAGCCCTACATAGTCCAGTGAGGAATATCTAGCTCCACAGACATGCTCGATAAACAAGATAAAAACAGCAATGTCATGCTCTCTGTGTGGACTTTGACTTCTAGTCATTTTGGGAGGTAGGGAAGCCACAAGATACTTACTTTCCCCTGGGACATCTTGCTGATTATCCTCTGGCTGCTGGGAAATTCCCATTTTTGATAAGATGAGCGTGGCACCATCTCGGACCTTTGAAAATACAAACAGGGATGTTATTTGGAAGAAGTATGCACTACTGAATCCCTTTCTTAAAACCTGAACTGTGGTTTCTGTAATCTTTTGCTGGGAATCTAGACCTACAATTAATGCTGCCTTTCAAAGACTTCTTGGGCAACTAGCTCAGCAATTCAGAACAGAATCCCACCCCTCCACCTTTAATAAGAAATCTCATTAACACCTTCTCTGAGATTACTGAAAGTGCTAGAACCATCTTCAAGACTTAAGTGGTTCCTTAGTCCAATGTGGGTGCCCTTTGTATAAAAATGGGGAATTGGACCTGTCTGTTTTCTGAGTGAAAACTAACTTCTATCTTTCCTAATCCCTTCCTAATCAGGATCTCTGTTGTTAGAACTAAATAGCATATAAGGGAAGAGAAGTGGATTGCAAGTGCTTAGTACAGTGCACAGCATGAAACCTAAACCAGACAGTACCAAAACGTAACATCTGCTTTCCTTACTGAGCTGTTGAACAAACCAGACCAACCCAAAATCAATTTAGCAGCACAGCAAGGATTCTCAGGGGCAGGAACTGGTAGAGAAAAGAAGAGATGAATACAAGACCTAGCAAAAGGAGATTCAAAGGGGAATTTGGATTTGGACATTGCAATAATGAGGAAATCAAATTGCTGGTATTTAGGTGATGTCTTTTTGGTAAGATGTTTAGGCAGTATGTCTAGACCTAGCCTTTCATGCTCCCAAGCTTTTACCGCCGAGACCTAGAGCTAAGGTTTTTTGGATTCTTTATGTAGCACAGAAGTTTCTCTAAAAACAAATAAAGATTTTATTTATTACTTGAGAACAGTTAACAGATGTGAACAACTGCTCTGAAACACCTCCTTACATTATAATGCATTAGTGTGTTGATACGTTTCCATCTGCCATCTCTTTGGGATGTTAAATCCAAGTCTGAGAGGATCTGTGCAGTAGAACCTGGACGCCACTCTAAGGGATAATTAAAATGAGAAAAAACAGTTTTCAACCGTGTGCAAAAATAACTACTCCAAGAACGTTTCCGTTTAGAAACCCACTGATGCATTGTGGAATATTAAAAGAAGTAACACACAATGTGTGTGTTTTTAATTGCTTAATAGTTTGGTCTTTATTACAGAAGTTTGCATGAACTATATGCTAACCATGCACATGACTTCTGATTATTTTCCATAGAAAGTTAAATTCCCTTGCATAGAATACTACAAATATCTACATAAGAAGAAGCACTACCAGTTCAGAGTAGAGTAGGACTTTGTATGGAAGAGAAAAGGCATTTTTAGGGATTTACTAGGATTTCCTGGGGAGCAAGAATTGCATCCTCTACTTTCTGATTAAGGCAGTTATGAAGATATTGCAAAACTATTAATTGAAGCTTTTATTGTGAGATTATTAGGCCTTTTAAGTTACATCATTTTTTTTTTCCTCAAGAAAAAAATGGCAATTGTGACAGCCTTCAAGGAGGATGATTTTCAGGTGCTGGGTGGCTTATCATCTCTTAAAAGCGCAGCAGCAAGTTATAATTCTTTTGAATAACCATCATAAAGGCAAGTCAAAATCAGCACCAGTTTCTGAAATTGCATCATTACTTCTCCATCACTTAATTGTCCATGTTGTCATTATCACATTAATTAGTACCTGAGATACTGACTCTGTCAGACATGAATACCTTTGTTCTAACAGTCATTAACAGGCTCTTTGCACGCTAATGACAGTACACCAAAACTTTAAGAGTCAGGAAAAAGAACTCTGTTACAAAGCATTAGCTTTTAATGTATATTTAAAAATGCTGTATTTTTGCATCTGGCTGAACAAAAATTCAACTTTTTTTTTTTTTTAATTAAAAAAAAACACCAAGAAATTGCTTTTAGGACATTTTTTTTTGAAAATACAAAATCACACAACATGTTTCACCTGCTCAATATAGTATCACAAGTAGCTACCTACCAAGAACTACACTCTCAGCTTTTGGCCACTGAGAACACGGCAGATTTCGATAGACTTGGTCTATTATCTTTTCCTTTACTTGTGATATAGTATCGCAGTTCAGCACTTTCACAGGTATGGAATCGGTTCCTCCATCTTGTACATATACATTTACTGTCTGTAAAAAATAAGAGTGCACATGGTTATTAAGACAAATCAGTGCTGAATTATCTCTGAATCTGTTTTTCTGGGTGATTTAAATGCAAAGAATACCTAAAATTCACTGTGCAATGATTATTGCACAGCAGCACATATTTGCAATGGGAGCATGGATTATTTGAGGGTTCCTTTGCTGTTAGGCAGCCAACCATCTATCATTCCAGCTAATTCCTCCCGCTATGACAAAACAGAAAACACAGAATAGATTTACTCATATCTAATATGCTACTGTTATTGAGTCTTGGGAATTTATTAAGAGGGAGACACGCAAGAACAAAGCAGCTGGACCACTGACAAGTTACACGCTTCTCACATAGCCTGGTAACCCGGAGCACAGAAGAGCACAAGTAAGGCAGTGTCCAAACTTAACGAGTTTCCAATAATCATTTGAGCTGCACTTTACTGAACTCCTAGAATATTGTGTGCTTTTGCCTTCCTTTACACTGTCTTCATGGTTGTGGTTTTACTTCTCAAGTTGAGTGGACTATGTCTGTACGTATGGTGATTTTAACATGGCTCAACTAATGAGCAGTGACTTGTTCAGTTCCCATAACTTCACCTCCTGCAACCAGCTGTTCATTAGATATATAAAAGTGCACACATATGTCCACACACACATATATATGTATATATAAAAGCCATTTATATAATCTTTGGTCTTTGAAGACCTCATTTGCTGCTTACTGTTGTCACAATCACCCTAATAGCTCCAGGAAATATACCGAAGTCGTTTAGGCTAGTTGTAATATTACTGTTTTCTGATAGTATTGACAAGGGTTTTTTTAAAGTTAAGGAGAATTTCTTGAAAGCCTGTAATTGGCTAAATCTAGAGTGATTTTTTTAAAAGTAGATTCACTATATAAGTGTCAGTTTTAATACAGACAAAAGCAAATGAGAAAACGATGGCCAGGAAACCTTCTTAGAAGGAAAAAAAAACCCACCAACACCAAATAGATGTTATGAAAAGCCTCTTTCTTCCACTAGCTGAATCAGTAAAACAGCTCAAGCCCTTCTGGATCTTTTGCCAGTCAGGTAGCTTTGGAGGCCAGGCACATCCAAAGCATCGCAGCTCTCAGATACATATGGTCCTGCCAAGCATAATGCCTGAATTTATCATCTCAAGCCTCAGAAATAAACTTGCACGGCTGATACTTTTAAACAGTGAAGAAAAGCTATGCCATACGGCAGTCAAATTAAACATGACTGCACTGTCCCCTGACAGAACTCTCCAGCTAATCATGAGATTTCACCTTCCTCTTCCTATTAGCTTTATGGTAATTAGACATGATTTTGCTGGTGGTTCAGTATGCAGCATGTCAGTGTAACCAGTGATGCAAACCAGACTCATCTTTTAAATAAGAACAATTAGAGAGCAGACAACTGCTCTTTACCATACTTGCCCATTGTGTCTCACTTTCCTACCTTAGTGCACAAATGCTTCCCGTTTGCAATTACCATAACCATGTCAAAGATCCATTTATAGCAGTAGTAACCCCCTTCATAATCTTTCATCATACATATATATACAAATATCTCATCATCTTCCATGCACACACACACGTAAAATCTGTGTTTGGTGGGAAATCTGTAAATCTGAACCAAATACTGCTACTGTACAATATTATAATGTTTAATATCTAGCTAGTGGGCTTGTTGTGCCCACATCTGATTGCATACACAAATTTTCTGCTTTCACACTGCATTCATTTAGCTTAATTACAGGCATTGGCTTTTTCTGTGAAAAGAAACAGATTGAATAAGAATTATTGTCATTAAGTCTTAGACGATGTACAGTGCAAGCAAATTTTGTTCTCCAAACACAAGAGAAGATATAACCAGTGTTGCCAGTCAGTGTGGATTCTAAGGGTAGCACTTTCAGCTCAGATACGAAGATGACAACTCAACTAATCCCCAAAATATCAATTGACCTTAAAATATTTCTTCTTGCCCAGCACACCCTTTTCCTCCAGGCAGTCTAGGTCACAGTCTAGTGATTCTGTGAGTGAAAGTCCTACAGCCATCTCCTCACATCAACCCTCGCATCAGCATCCCTTCAAAATATACAAAATGGTGATTTTTTTTTTTCTTTTTTTTTTATTTAAACAGGACTTAATAAAGCTTCTTATTAAGTTGCTCCTTCCATACTGCAGATATGTCACTGCATCTTTCTCAGTTGCAGACAATCACAAATGGCTTCTAACACATCAAGAGAAATCAGAGAAGGAAAAAAACAATCCTGTGTTGGTCTTTGAAGGACAGTCTGTGCATCTTTGATATTCATTACACTGTGTCCTGAAGAAAACCAGCCAGACTGTCAGAAAGAGTAAAACTAGGATTTATGCTCCATAAACAGTGGACAGCTTCAGTTTTTTAAAAAGACAGTGAATCTGTGTGCTGGAGTCTGGTTGAAAAAGTGGTGGAAATTTGTGGCAATTAACAGAATTGAGTCAAAGCAGAATTCCTAATAGAAGAGAACGGGATCATGGCACTGATGATCAGATTCAGGGGGTGGTGGAGCTCACATGGGGAATTCCTGGGGTAGGGATGTCCATTTCATCTCACTTGAAGCATTTAACATAGGTCTCCAAGAACTGCCTGCAGAGGCAGCTTCTCCTCATCACTGCAGGGGATTATTTCCTTAGGTGAAAATAAACCCCTTTCAATTCAAGTTGGTCTGCCCATGTTCAGAAGAGTTTGACTCATACAGGAACAAGTGCAGAAATAGGTTTATAAAGTGTTTTGGAGATTGCACTGCCATCTCACAAGACTATAGAGGAGCTCATCCTGGTATACTAATAAAATAATTTCTAAAATTACATTTGATATGCTGACAAGCAGCAATCACAAGGCAGAAAGACAACCTGAAGTCCAAGAATAATGTCAGTGCAAAAATTCTTGAAAAAAACAATTGCCAGGAAAAGTAGATGGGAAAATGGAAGGAGCCAAACATCCTCACCACTGTTCAGACAGACTTTGAAAATTATGAAAGGTATTTACTAGAATGGATTCCACAGTGACAGGACTTGGATTTAACACTTAGAAGATACTTGATACTTCTATTTTCTTGCTCGGAGACTTGCTTTGGTCAAACTATCGACATTCCTGCCCATGACCAGAATTTCTATGCAGATCACAGTAGTCCAGAAAAGTATGTACAGACTTAACGCTACAGGGCTTAATTTTAAATGAAAAAGTGATTTCAGAATATATTAGTCATGGTCCACTTACCAACTGTGTATACTCTACATCATCTCCCAGTAAGCCTGTGTCATTCAACGTATACTTTGCTTTCTTTAGCACAGCATCCACTGGGCCTTTTTCTACCTGGTGTTTGATAGCCTTGAATAATTTATAAAGAGGCTCCCCAGCATTGTCCTGTTTAAAGGAAAGGCAATGAAATAAAGCAAAACCAGAAGAGATACTCAATGCAGCATGTAAAAAATCCCACAGGCAACAGACTTCAACTCTTACCTTGAGGTACTGATATAAACAAATAGACATCCAGTTAGACAACATTCTCTCAACAACGGTTTCAGATCTGAAAAAAACCACAACCATAAGTATGGTAAGGATACTTAACGACAAAGTTTTAAAGAAAAAACATTGTTTGCTTGAAATACAATATTTTTACATGCTTAACTGCACACACTCTCCTAATGCAATGATTTCCCTATAGAGTCTTGAGAGCACGTACTTGCTTCAGGATAAGTGCTTTGTATTGCTCATCATTCCTGGATACCTTCAGCTCATTACGGAAAAGCACACATCCTTTATGCAAAATCTTACATCGGGTCTGTGCTGTAAGAGCTAAAAAATTAACCCAGTTGTGCAGTAACTGGGAAATAACCTACAGATTACAAAGCTACAACCCACACTGAGCAAGGCCTTTTGTAATTTATTTGGGATTACAACAGGGTTAAAAACACTAGAGCAAGCCCTCATTGAATGCACAATGCAAGCTCCTTATGTGTGCTCATTATGGAGACAATGTGTCGTATACGTGCTAGATCATTTTGAATAAAATTAAACTGTAAATGAAACGTTCGGTATTGCTTTTTGAAGTAAGGTAGATGTTTCAGCGATCCTGATGCACATCCTACATTACAGTACTTGAATAGGGAAATCTGTTGCCAGCAGTCCTGCCTGGGCCTTTCACAGCTATTTCTGATGACCTTGTCTTTCTAATATGCTTGGGCGAGGCTATTTCTGACTTTTACGGATAGCTGGCATTTTAATACAGTCACATTGCAAAAGAAAATATGACAATCATTCAAACCTTCTTAGCATGAGCTTTGGGTTTTTGGCCACAACATACTGCTCCATCAGTTCTAAGAACAGCGTCCTCATGATGTCAGTGTAGTATTCTAGCTTTCCATGTAAAGCAACTGTCAGTAAAGATGCAAAATACACTTTAGCTCGAGCAGAGAACTCCCTTTGGTTTTCCAGCGTGTGAATAAACTGAAACAGAAAACAAGTGTAAAATCAAGTCAGTTGACAGGTTTCTGAAGAACCTCAACACTCGTCTGCGCTAAAAAGACAAGCAACCATTATTTTAATATTAATCTCCTAAGAACAGAATGGAAAAGTTTTCAGAAGTTTGAAAAAATTACTTTTAATAAAATGTTACCTATAATTTGGTTTTAGATAC